>JALLPI010000313.1:0-22725 GCA_036939935.1 Cyclotella atomus | reverse complement strand
TGAGATGATGCGTCGGCTTGGCAATATACACGACTGCTAGAAGATGCAGGCGTGCTACTAAAGATAGCAAGTAGACGCTTCTACACGTAGAACCTCTCGTAGAACGGATAATCATAACTTTTCAATTACATCGTTGATTGATCTATTTGTATTGTTTTATCTCGTTCGGACCGTAGGTCAGGGGCTTTTCTAAATCGATTGATCTACGCTTAAAAATTCGGGACTCCTGTGGAACCTCGGAACCTAAATCCAGTCTTTTTGGCCGGAGTATCCGGTCGGAACTTGGTTCCAACCAGATTCCGACCGGAATCTACAACTTAGAAACCTGTCGCCACGTTATCGACCCATTGCCCTTCAACCACTATCCCCACTCCTCCTATCTCCTCTCCAATCATTATAGATGTGTCGGCAATGTTGGTGAGTGCAGAGGAAAGGTGAGTGATCATGAAATCGTGCCATTTTTTGCAAATCAAATGGTTTCATCTCAAACTACATTTCCCCCGGCACCGCTGATCATGTAGTTGATCACGCAGCAGTAACACCAACCTCACCTCCTACATCCATTTCTATTGGTCAGGAGCCGCGCAGAACGCTTGTAGAACGGAGTAAAGATGAGGAATACTTGTAAAGTACGCCACTTTTGCATTTGCAATGCCTGAACTCACCTGTGTCAATGTCCCAATGCATCCTGTTAGGAATTCAACATTTTCATCTACCCACGCCATCCTTCCTTCTTTCGATTTGCTATATTCTGGAGGAAATGTTTATAGAATGGTGAAAAGGTGAGTATTCATTACTAGGAAATGCCTTTTTGGCTTGGAAAAGCATTCATACTCACAATTCATCATTCTGCTGCCTCCGTCAATACAAGATGGGCCTCAAGAGAATTAAAAACACAACAATCAACTAAAAAACAATTTGATTGATGCATTTGAGGCAACTGGCCGCAGTGTAGATAATGCAGCAACATCTTCCTGCTCAGTCTCTCTGTCATGTTCCGATAATTTTAGCTGGTATTACTAATGATAACCTGCTAACTGGGATTGCCATATCTGCACAATCAAAATGTGATTTCAAGGAGAAATAAAGCATACTCGATTAAGTAACATAAAATAAAAGAAACTCAGCAGGTAATGCTGTAATCATTGCAACATTTGATAGCATTTCTCCTAAGTTATGTTTTATTTTGAAATGAAACAAAAGATGTATAGAGCATTTATCTCACATATATTTACCCGACACATCTGTCATTTCCAACCATGCAGCATTACCACCAACCCACACCTCTCACATCCATTTCATCAAAAGATGCATCTCAAAGTGGTAAGTACTCTTTCTTTTGGGGTGTACACTCTCCACTTCTTTTGTGCACTTCTTGCAAATCAAATCACTGAATATTGGCTTAGGTCCATCCTAGTACTTACTTGTATATCTTCATGTATTACAATTACAATGATACAAAAGAATTCAATGGCACCAGCAACAACACAACTTAAAACAATCAGCAACTTGATAATTAAAATGTTTCGGCACAACTACAAATCAACAGCAAAATGAGTTGCCTGAAACTTGAGTGTATGCAGTTAAAAACAACAAACTCAGTGAAATTGGACAATAACAGATTGTATTACCAAGCAATGAAACCTGTACCATTACCGTGATTCCCAGCACAACTATAAATCAACAACATACATATTAAAGTATAATTACCTTCAACTGTATGCACACCATCATAATTTGCATTGTTAGTGATGGTTATGGAATTGCAGCTTATAACAACAAGACCTAATCTGTTGGGACACGTAGGTCCCCCTTGTTGTGCAAAAAGGATCAAAAGGTTATCCCTATCCCTTGATTCGAAAGGGTTCGGCATGGGTCGAAAAAATGAAATGATTTGTAAATGACTGTGTCATTCACTCTTTGCTTGCGAATCTTCGAAGATTGCGCAGAAAAACACGAGGAAGAAGCTTCTCCCGGTTCCCGGTCTTTCGATGCGGAATGAAAATGACCCTTTGAACATCAAGTGCAAGACCAACACATCAACGGCGATTTGAACACAGGAAGCAGGCGAACTCGGCGTGCTCGGTGATCTTCATTCCATTGTACTTTTCATTTCATACGATAGGCTTATTGCAATTGTCCACAATCTCAACCACAATCAATAATAACACCGTCATGGATGCATTGGTCGCCGCCCCAAGAAAGATGGGCAGAGCCTGCAAGGACTGCCACGACGATAAATCCCGCTGTGTCTTCTCCTCATCCGGCCAATCGAAGTGCGATCGTTGCATGAAGCAAAATCGGCAGTGCGTACCCCGCATCTCGAGGCAAGGTGAGCGCCCTAGCAATCCAACCTCTCGTAATGACAGGGCCAAGTCTCCTAAACTTTCGGCGCTGGAGGTGGGGGCCATAAAAAGTCAAGTCCAAAATCCCACTGGATCGATTCCACTTGTGAGCAACACCACGGGGAATGTCACAACCTCAGCTCGGCAGGTTGCCGCAACCTTATCTAATGGCAACCCAGCCGCAGCTTGGAATGGCCAGCTGCTCACAACGCCGCACCTCGCTTCGGCTGCTCCATCCTCGGCACTTCAAGCCCTGCTCATGTCTCAAGCCAACAACGTGAACCTTAACAATGGCATGGTGAACCAATCTGTGCCGGCAGCACCACTTGCGAACCCGACAGCCTTTCAAGATCTACTAAGTGGAAATAATAATCAAGGCGTAGCAGGATCCCTGTTGGCTCTTTTGCAGCCAAGTGTACATGCCCCCAATCCGTACATGAACCAATCATTCCTTAATGGAGGAGCACCTCTTTTCGACCAGATGGCTATTGCAAAACTGCTTGACGAATTGAGGACACAGAACGCTTCGGGACTGGGTGTTAACCCAATAGCTGGGCTGGGTGGTCTGATTGCCCCCCAAGGAGCAGGTATTGGGTTGGGTGGTCAGCAAGTATCTTTGCCTCAGCATGGAATAGGATTTCATGCGGGAACTCAGCAAGGAACTGGAGATTCCTTTGCGGCACCAAGGCCAGCTCAACAGATCGTTGGAGTGGCTTCCCCCAGACTGCAATCTGTATCCCCCAAGGAGCAGTCGAGGCTCAAAAAGAAGAAGAAGGCGCATTTGCTTGCCGATATGTGTGATCATGAAGATACTGAAGTAAATGGAGAAAGTGGCCATCACTTTGTCAAAACCAAGAAAGCAAAGACATGCGCTTCTTCTTCTGCACAGGATTGTCAATTGACTCAAGCAGAACAACTGAAGACTCCCTCCTGGCAGTATTATTTGCCTCTACAACCCGAAAATGTGAACACCGAAAACGGATCTAGCATAACTGATCCCGAGGACATCATCGCCAAACATCTAGTCAAGATATTTGCAAATCAAGGCACAGATAGCACAAGCATCAGGCACCACTTTGGGCTGGGAGCTCTCATTCGAGAATGGATTACTTTAGCTCTGCTAAGGCGAGACTTTGCTCTGCTAGGCAAGGCAAGTGACCTGGCTCTCAAGTTTGGAATGGGGATGGACAGTATATCGGGAGCTGACAAAGATGATGTCAAGAATTGTTTCACTGGGTGTCAAATGGATGGTCTTCTTCCCATACTTCTTAAACCAGCGGCAGTGCAGGAACCTTGCATGTTGACTCCAAATCTTCCCGCATCCCTGCTCTCTTACATTAGCCACCCCTCCTGTTCTGCCTTTGGAGAATTGGCTGTCCAAAATCGATGGATCATGATTCGTGAGACAACTCAAGGTGTTACCAAGTTCTACTGTTCTCCCATGTTTGAGACGAATGTCTTTCCTTGGACTAGTATGTCTCAATTATACAGAGAAAAGTGTGCTGATGTCTTTGCAATGATATTTCCTAATGATCATTATGGTGGCCTTTTAGAATATCTGGCAAGACAAATTGCTTCGCATCAGACTCAAGCTGAAGCAAGCCCCGTTCGTGTGCCATCTAAAATTCGTTTGTTGGGCAAGACCTGGGGTAATGGAACCCCTTCTATTGGGAATGTGCAGACGTTAGATATCGAGATGATGTTTGCAAGTGTGCAGACGATGGACACCCACTTGGTAAGATCTCTCCATATAGCATGTTTATGCTGTTGCTCTTTTTCTCGGAACTTTTCTAATACAGAACTGCTTAACTCTTGATGTCCACAGTGCTATTTGGAACTATTCAAGCCCGAGAATGCAAAAAGTACTGCAACTGGCTATGAACTTGATGTTCCTCCTACATACGCAGAAGCTCACAAGTTAGGTAAAAAGTATTGATTGGTGCAAAGGATGATGATTGGTGCGCACAAAGTCGTCACCTAATATAAGATGTGTAGAAATGTATAGTTAGTAATCCTAAGGTCAATCATGCTCAAATTTGAGTGAACAACAACTTATCCCAATACAGAGCTATTGAAGAGCATGGCAATGCAGACAGGATGCATGGTGGAAGATCTATTATGACAGAAGTAAAACAAGACTAGTAACATTTAAGTCCGATGTAATTATAAAGTTCCTTGACCAAATGTCGTAGACACCAAGGATGCCAAGTGATGAGCTTTTCCCAGGGCACCCCACGTTTTGTACTTTTCATGTGCCATTCTGAAATGCTCCAAAGATAGATTCAAATCACCGGTCTCACGGTAGAATCTTGCAGCAAGCTCACAAGCTGTTATAGAAATGCGAAAGAAAGTATAATTGAGGATCAAAATTGGAGGAGCGAGCAACAACACTCGACCTTGTCCTTCTAAAACAGATGCAATGCAAACTTATTACTCACCAAGCGCCGAATCGTTGATGAATCTTCTTTGATCAGCTGCTGCAATGGCGCGTGTATAAAGTCCTCTGGCAGTGTCAAGATCACCCAAAGAGAAGCTTTCTTCGGCCAAAAGTAGACTCAATTTGTGGTCGAAGTTCCACTTGCAGCCTTTTGTGGCCCAAAATAATAAATCTTCGCGTTTGCTGGCACCTCTGCTCATCCATATACTATCCTTAGTTTCTCTGTATAACTGGAAAGAAGCCAGACCGGCAATGAATCCCCTCATGATGTCACTAAACACGATGGCATACGAATTTGTTTCGTGCTTAAAGAAGTCCATGCAGCATTCTTTCAGGTTGCTCTCTGAAAATAGCAAACTCAAATACATGTTCTGAAAATGCCTGGATTGCATGTTGGGGCAGCAGTAAGTATTAGAAGTCTGATATGAAACGTGGTGCAAGTAGATACATAATATCCTTACAACTTCTGGAAATGACGAACAGAGTTTTCGATTCCTAGACCACCTGCAGCAATAGCTGCCGATTCACGTCCTAACAGTGCCATTACTTTTCTTTGTGTTATCATCATGAAAATGAGAGCATTTTTATGTTCTTGTTCTTTCAAGAATACACAGGCTAGAGAGACCTTGTCATGAACGTTTTGCCTAAAAAAGTCTGTAAGTGAAAGCAACAAGAGATGCTCATGTTTCCGTGTTATATTTTCTCACTTACAGGTGAGCACCTGACCAAAATAGTGCTGCTACACAGGCCAATCTAAATTGCAAAGAAAAAATTAACTGAAGCATCAACAGAATGAAGCATCAGTCATATCATTCACATTGCAGGGACTCACCTGTGGAAGCAAGCGCGATTCACATCTCCTGCTGAAATTGCCCCTCTTTCGCCCTCAATGAACAACTCCACAGCAGCTCCTAAGGGTTCTAGACAACTCTTTATATGTGCTACAATGAGCATTACTTCTCCACATCTGTGACTTGCATTGAGTTTATGAAGTAATGTCTTGGCAATGTTGGCATATCTGTGTCCTGCAGAATTAAATAGAGAAGATTATTGTTGGCATGGCCAATGACGTAGAAAGTAGACGTAGTAAAGCATCTATTGTCAGACGTACCGAGTTCAGGGTATCCATTCTTTGGCATTGCTAAATACGATCCGAAGCATGAAAATGCCCCAGGGGCATGCTCAGAAAGACCTATTATTGCAGGAAACGATTAGATAGTGCAACGAAGGAAAGATTAAGACGAATCCGATCAACTTACCATGAGATAACACCATTTGAATCATCTTGAGGAGCAGGTAGTGAGATAGCTCAGGCTTCGCGTGATGGGTGACAAGTAACAACAACGACATAAATTTCTGAGCCACGAGCATATTCGGGTCAGTCATGATTTTGTAGTTCAATAGTAGTTCTGGTGTAATGCCGAGGGCAAATCTGATTGTCTGCTCAGTTTCATTGCCTAATTCATCTTGCGATATATTGTTTGGTACACATATCCCCAGCTGCACGAGAATTTCGAGACCTTTTCTCAGTGCTTCGGCTAGATTTGATGACAGAAGAGATGATATGACTATGAAGTGGACTTCGAGAGTGTCACCGATACTCGAGGCCCTCTCAAAGACCAGTTCTGAACGGACGCGTAAGCTGCTGAGATCTCCAATGGCGAATGCACACTTACAAGCTAGCTCAAACATCTAGTGTGTGGATGAAAGATAGTATTTCAGCAAAAATCATCGCGGTGTTCATGCTGTGGAAGGGTATTCAACTCACCTCTAAGCTAAGTTGGTAGTGCGTCACCCAATGGTTTGTAGAGGTAAGGAATAATATGCCGTGGTTAAGTAGCGAATGCGCAAAAGAAAAGTCGGTCATTTGCATTGCCTTCTTCGCTGCCATTAGGCTGTACGTGGCAAATAGTATATAATCTTCAGGAACGGAAACGGCATCAACTCCTCCAGAATTGAGTTGACTGACAGCTGCGAAGAGCATATCATCGGCACCGGTATCAAAGTATTGCGAAATGAAACACCTTCCGTAGATCAGATGATTACTTCGACGGTCGTGGTCTGCAATCATTTTTTGGCAAGTCTCTTGTATCATATCATGGCAGAAAGTATAGTAGCCGTTGGTGTGGTTGATTAGACCTTCCGTCTCGGCCCATTTCAGCGGCTCTTGTAAGTTTAAGTTCAGCTTCGATTCAAGCAACTTAATGAAATCTATTTTGACTGAAGCACCAAACATTGAGAGGGTATGAAGTGCAAGTTGGACATCTACTGGAAGATTTCCAATCGCACCCGTAAAACACAAAGCAACGTTATCAGGCAGAGTGGTAGAGATAATCTACAGAAGAATGAAATGGGTTATCAAAAGGGACGGCAACAAATGGAGAAGTACACAAAAATCACTCCCACCTTGCTCTCATTCCAGACCCAGCGTTTCATTCTCAAATCAAAACGTAGAAGTCCCTTGCGAGAGAGTGAGAGCAGTAGCTGCTGAAGGTATAACAAATTTCCTTTTGAGTTCGAAATTCAGGACGTTAGACTCGATCAGTGGACAAAATGGACGATGCAACTCGGCGTACCTTTTGTCCGCTTGTAGGCAATATCACTCAGGGGTTGAATAATTCGCGGTGATAGACACAACAGATCTGAAAGATAGCCTTTGAGTGCATCTTGCCCAATACAGTTTAGCTTGATAGTTGTTGTATTGATGCCGGCCGCAGTTACATTATTAATCATCTGCCAGATTGGCTCGTGTCTAGTCGATTTTCTACAACATACGAGGATACATAACGACTTTCTTCGCAGCATTTGATACAACAGAGCGATCGATGCCTCATCCGCCCACTGCATGTCGTCGCAAACTAACAGGATTGGCAATTTTGATGATGCCGAAACTGTGTCAACAAACTGGCAAAGGAGATATTGTAATCTTCGCATGGCATTATTAGGATCCTGGTCCAGTCTCGAATCAATATAACTCGTATCAACATCGAAAACCTGGATAAGCTTGGGGATAACTGGCAGAAGGTAACACGCATCTCTGCCAAGCGCAACTTGTAGACGGTTAATCACCCATTTGGTCCAATTAGATTCCTTCTTAATGAGAATATCAAGAAACTGATCGAAAGCGGAAGCCAGTGCCTGAAAATTCGAGTAGAGAAGTGTGTGTATAGTTAGTCTGGGTGAGAGGATAATGAGATACAACAACTTACTTGAAACGGGACAAGTTGCCTTATTTGATCGAACTTAGCGGTCAGATGGACCCCTCCTTCTGATTCGACATATTCTGAAAGCTCGCGGCTCAAGTATGACTTGCCGGAGCCCGACTCCCCTTCGATTATCGCTAGTTCTGATTTCTCAATGCAGCGGTTGTAACACGAGATGATACACTCAAACTCTTCACTCCTTGATATCATAAGCTCGTTCAATTGCAAGCCTCTCATCGACAGTTCGTTCATGTTAGGCCCAAAAAGAAAGATTGCCGGTTTGTCCAACATTAGTTGCAGGTCAGAAATGATATCTTTTACGCTTGAGTATGTTTCTTTTCCTCCTAGGTCCCCATGGACGCATTCAAGCATGTTGAGTATCAACGTACACAACGCTCCAGGCAGACCAAGGGTGCAGAGATATTCGCAATACACTTGACACAAACTTGCATTGTTCTTAGATCCGGTGACGCCCTGGGAGCGCTTGACCTGTGCTTCCTCACAAGTAGGTTCAACCAGAGTTAGTGTGGGCAGAGCAACGAACGCTCCTGGTGACGAAGCGAGAGCCTTCAACTTGTCAGGTGGTAGCTCTCCACCACTGAAAAGGAAATAAAACACGGTCGCAAGCTGAAATATTTGTTGAGCGCTGGGGTTGACTGCATATTTATGACCAATGTATCCTTTTCCATTCTCCCTGCAACGAAGCTCAGCAGAATCGACGGCAAGAGTGTGCATGTCTGGGTGAATTGAAAGAGCTTGAACTTGACTAAGCGGCGCAATGCTTGTTTGGGATTTTCTGTCTTTATCCGTTACGATACTGCAGGTTGCTTGTTTTCTCTGATCGTCAAACTCTTGAAAGAATGACTCCATCCGTTCATTAAGATCCTCGCCACTTCGATCATGACCAGATCCGAACTGAATGCAGCCGCCGTCTTTCTCATGAAACGTGTCAGAAAATGATTCCGTCCCCTCGTTGAGGTCTAGGGATGTACCGAAATCGTTCCATGAGCTTGCTAAACTTCCATCGCTTGGAGACGCTAACGACTGGCACGATTTACATTCCTGAACTTGTGTCTCGTCGATCCCAAACTTTTCTAGAAATGATTCCAGCTTGTCGTCTTTATCTTGGGGGTCATTATCACCAATGCCTCGAGCTTTTGGCTTCAGTCGGACCACCGTTGAGGAAATCCAATCGACAGATGAACCGATTGGTAACAAGTCGATGTTGGTGTTGTCGACGTTCACAGCCAATAATATGGCAAGTTTGATTGAGGCATTGAGATAGTCCGATGACCTGTAAACTCTGTTGTTTTGATTCTCGCCGCAGGTTGCACGCGTTGCATGCTTGACCCATTGCTCTAATGATAAAATCAACGGAAGGTCACTTTCTCCGTGATCGATTGATTGAGAATCCTTGTACTTATATTGAGCTGAAGGAAGTTCCTGGTTCAGTATCTCAGGCGAAGATGTGAATACAGAGCTAGCAGGTTTCTTGTCGAGATCTTCTATACTCTTGGACATGTATTGTGCCGTGACTGGTTGAGAGACATGCGCCATGCTGTCAGCAGATGCCACTACGGAATCGCTTTGCTGGCAATTCAAAGCAGCAACGTTGCTGGTGTTCCAAGTCTGATTGCTAGGGTATGCAGATGCAAAAATAGAGGTGGAAGGTTTCTTGTCGAGATCTTCTATACTCTTGGGCCTGTACTGATTCAAAGATAGTGCCGTGACTGGTTGAGAGGCATGCGCCGTGCTGGCAGCAGGTGCCACTGCGGAATCGCTCTGCTGGTAATTCAAAGCAGCAACGTTGATGGTGTTCCAAGTTTGATTGCTAGGGTATGCAGAAGACTTTTTACAGTCTTCACTCTTGAATACAGAGGGACCAACTGCATCAAAGCCAATTTTCTCTTGCAAAGTGTTATCGCTTTTATGGTTGACTTTGATAGATGACTGATCCGATTTATTCATGGCAGATGAACAAAACGCAGCTTGGATCGGGGTATGGTCTTGATTATGATAAGCTGCAGACCAGATAATATTCATATCATTTGCAGGCTGGCCTCTGTTCTGTTGCATTTGATGAGAGGCATGGGTATGGAAAATTGGTTGACCAGCAATATTCCTGCCATTGAGTGATTGGACAGGAACATGACTTCTAGACTCAGAATACCCAGCTGCTACTTGATCTTGAACCCTGATGCTTGGTTTCGCAGATGACTGCGAAGGTGCAGTAGAGGAAGCAACACCCTTCACCTTCCCCTCTGGCTTCCTCTTCTCCTTCTTTTTCGTACCCCCCTTGGGTCTCTTCCCCTGCATGCTCACATGGGGAACGCACTCTCTATTTTGTTTCAGGCATCGATCACATTTGGTGAGACTGTCAAGGAAAATACATCGGACCTGCAAGAGGTTAAGGTGAAAGTCGATGAGAATATACCAAGTGAAATCGTGGGGCCGCAACGGCGTTTCAGACAAAAAGGCAAGCAAAAAGCATCAAGATAAGATGCAATCACCTTTGCATCATGGCAATTGATGCAAGCCCGCTTCTTATAGGGCAGAGGATGAGAGTTGGAGGGTGCTAGGCCTGCGAGAGGATTGTTAGTCGAATTCATTGTGGTGTTGTATGTTGTATGTTCGATCGATGGATGAAGTCTCCCACCTGTCGAACGTGGATGAAGTCACTCCTTCGCTCGCTCTCTTCTGTCGACAACGCCCGCGTGCCGCTGACGCGTGGCACCAAGAGAAGTAAGGCCCAACCACTGTGCACCATCTGTTCTTAATCGTGAAATTTTTCTCGTCCGTTCGTCCGCCGGTTCTAGAGAGTGGAAGGTGGTCAGGGTCAGATCGATGAGTTTTGGCACAAACCTCAACCTCTTTCTCAAAAAAAAAATCAACATTGACCACACGATTTCTTCCTTAAGCTGCCCTTGACCTTGAATTTCAATTTCAATTAGTGACTCTAAAAAATGGCTGTAGGTACTACTGCAACAACTTGGAAGGTGAATGAGGAAACCTAAGTACCCCGAAAGCTAGTAAATACCTTTAGTAAACGGCTATTTTTAGGGTATTTTCCCAGCCCTCCAACGCTTTAGACGAAAAACGATGACGGTGGCCGCCGCCAAGCACACATAAATGGCCATAGCTCCAAAACTAGGGTACCAGTTTAATAGCCCAAAACATCCATCTTAATCTGCACTGTCTCCTCATCACGTAGAGCCTTTTAGGCTGGAAAAGGAACAACATTTTGGACTGTGCAAACAGTTTATTGTCGCACAATGCCCAGAGCCAGAGGTCAATCTCCTGAACAAGTAGCCGTCAATAGAGCCTTCCAAATGCTACTCTCTTCAACAGAAGGGTGAACCATATGTGCAAACATGTGGTTCTGCGAAGACTCATGGGCTAGGATTAGGATGCAAAGCGATCAGAGCTGTCTCTACCTCTGGAATTGGACATCAAACGGAAGCACATCAACCGGATTTTAACAATGTTATCATCCACAAACTTCCAAGAGCCAAGCGACCATGGACTCTATTTAATCAGCTTCTATGATGAATGTCCTTATACTGCTAAACGGCGTGATATGAACTATGTTTACTATGACACACACAACAAACCTCCAGAGAAGTTGACTTCATCACCGTCTTGCCAATACTAGAAGATTATTGCAAATCCGAAAGCGAACCTGAAGAGGCGCCGGTCATCACACCTGCAAGGCAGTCAGATCTGAATGACAACGAAGGTAATGACACCACCTCCGAAAATGAGCATACGGCTTATAGCCCTGTACAAAATACACTCGCCCATTTGCAGCATGCACATCCAAATGATTTGTTAAGATCTATCTATTGGGAGTCAACCAAATGCTGCAAACTATTTGGCTATCTTGGAGAAGATGAAGTTGCATATGTTGGCCTAGAGGAAAGAATACAAAAACTGGAGAGAGCCACCAAGAGAGGATCTATCTAATTATCAGATACATCACTTACGCACAAAAGCCATGTATCTGAGGACTGCATACGCAGTAGCAGTGGAGAGACTTGGCAAAACAACACAGAACTGGACCAAGGGATGCTGCAGTGTTGCAATAGCTCTATTGAAGTCAGTTGGAATTCATATTATTGTGTGTCCAAGGACAGTGGCACTTTACAATCAAGAGTTCCGTGATCACAACGGCCGGTTTACAAGTCCCAACCCCTATGCAGCAAATAGAATAAAGTGTAAACCACTTCTATTCGAATTGATTCCTCGGTTCGAAGTTGATATTAAAGAGTATGTATTCGATAATCATGCTCACTTTCATGCAGAGATGCTTAAGGAAGAGCTGATTTATACAATGATACCAAACAAATTGGCAGAGTTACGAACAGAAGCAGGGCAACACTACGATGAAATTGGTTTATTAGAAAGTTATATTCAACAACCACCGTCAATTCAAACGGTACGCATGTGGTTAAACATGCTAAACATAGCGCCTAATAGATGTAACGTTGACTTGTTCAGCTCTTTTATGACTTAGTTGTTGTTGCGTCTTGGTGCTAGGTGCGCCAAATATTCGTTGGTGTTTTTGTGTCACTCTCTGGCTCAAAGGTATCCGAGGCAAGTATGATATCTAACACACCCTCGCCGCAGAGCCTGTCATTGACTCTGTAATTCCTTGTAATTTTGCCCGCAATGCTTCCACCACCTTCCATGGTGTTAAAATTGTGGGTCTTATTGTTTGGTGGTGCACTGCAGGGTGATGCTTAGTTGCATAATCACCCCTGTTTAATTTTCCAGCACGCCAATAAATTTTAAATTGTTTCCTCCATTCACGATCTTTCAGCCAGTAGAATCTCATATCCATTCTTGCTTTGGTGGCCTTTGGTCGAATTTTGTTGTTGGCCACACTGCAGGCAGTTGAGTTGTCGGTTTGGATGAGAGTTGGCGGTTTTTGAATCATTACCGCCGTGTTGGCGTTGATACATAAGCTGCCGAGTTCTGCTTCAGCCGCAGAAGACATAACAGTCTTAATGATTTTGGCTACTGTGTGAACTGCTCCATTGTCTCGTGGGTCGGTGTCATTTTCACTTAAGAAAAAATGGCCTTCAGCTGGACTACGAGCCTTTGGCTCACTTAAATATGATGCATCGCTGTGTATGGCGAGCATATCATGTCACTCTTCTTACGGTAAGTGATAACTGCATCTTCTTGCGTTGCTGCATAGTCCAAGAATTGTTTGCATTTCTCCATCGTTCTTTCCGTAGGATTGCATGAGCTCAGAGCAGTGAGCATAGTTGGATCTACTGCCCTCGCATAAAATAAGAATGTGCCAGTTACCTCCTGAATGAATTTTTGTCTTCTTTTTTGAGGAGTGGTGATTCGTCTTTGGCCTCAGTGTAGTGTTGCTTTTGGCCATATTGTTTCGGATTGTGCGGGTATGGTTGGTGTTGTGGCTACTCCGGTGTTGGATGCTTGAATCGTTTGAGTGCCATTTCAACGTAACCTGGGATGGAGAATGGAGATGTGGACTTCACGTTTTTGTAGGCCCAATCCATGAAGAGGCCACAGAATCTTGATCCATCCATGTTGACCAAGATTTCAAACATCGGTTTGCCGGTTTCTCGGTTGGTAGCTGTCAGCGCTGCTTTCAGGTGTTCCACATCCACTTCATTTTCATTTATGTATTAGACTACAAAATCATCGACACACAATGCAAATTGGGTTGGTCTTGACTTGTGGCTCCAGAGTCCATTCGTGTAGTCACTTTGGTAGTAGCCATACTCATTTAGTCGTTTCTCGAGGTATTTGTTGGCTAGCATTCCCGCTTGTGGCAACCCATACACGCACTTCCTGCACTCTGCAATGACGGTTCCGTCCTTTGATGCAATGTCTCTCAACTTGTACTCCTCAATGATATCCTCGGGAAAGTCGTCGATGTTCATACGGACATATTCATATCTCGTCATGGGTGCCATCAGGTAGAAGTTACTGATGTCCAGATTACGCTGTTGAAGAGCAGTTTTACCGTCAGCATATCTGCCGTCTGTGTGCCCACATCGCCCAGATAGTTAACTAAGTTGCCACCCAGCGTGATCCTGATGCAGTTTGGATCTGCTTTTTCTGGCCTGTAGTTGGTGCAGATTTGAGCGTAGGTGATATACTTTTGTCGTTTGGGAGGCACTTCATCCATGGCTTTGAAGAATATGGCGTCAGTTCCCTCCACAATACCCTTTTGACCTTGTGCTAACCTGCCTATTTCCCTCCCAAATGCCTTGGACCACACATCTCTAAATTTTGGCCGTTTTATTAACTGCCAATATTCCAACATATTACCCATTTCCTTGTCCATGACTGCATTTGCAAATTCATAAATCATTTCAAATGGATATTTTCTGCTCGCCAGTCGTTTGGGGTACAACACAGGTGAGGTCAGTTGCATGACGGTAAGCTTGGATTTGTTTCTGATTCCTCGTCATGTATCTGGGTCCATCCTCTGTTGCCAAATTTGGAGGCCCGTCATCCTTGTCTACTGCATCCATTGTATCCACCCTTGGAGCATTTGCAGTGTTGTCATGCTCCTTATCAATGCCAGTAGACACCCTCGGAGATGACTCGCACCTTAATGGCACCCTCGGTTGTCTTACACTGTTTTTGCTTATTTTTTGCGCTGCCTCCTGAAATATGCCTGCTAGCCTGTCAAGTTATCAACTGCTTTCAACCATGTGGCGTTGGTTGGATATCCCACTGCTGCATGATACCACGCCACTACCTGCTCAGTGTTCGGCAGTTTGTACACACTGTTCACAAAGTCATGTGGGTTTGTATGTTGTTTTGCCATTATCAAATTTGTTGCCTCCTGACTCAAAAGTGTTGTGTCCGTGTTAGTATTCGTCCACATGGGTTTGATTGGCACCCTCCACAGTTTAGCTGTTGGGCATCTCCAGCCTTTCATTACCGCTCCGTTTACATTTACTTTTGCAAGTCCTCCATCAAACACTTGTAATTCATCTTTTGTGAATATGGTGATGTAGTTTGCATTGGCAAGTTTGGATGTGCTCAATAACAAATTCATGGCTAAGGATGGTACCATGTTTGCTTCGGTGGCTGGCGCTTGCATGTTGTACTGCTGTAATTTTGCTTGATTGCTGGCTTCCGAGGTTGAGCCATTGGCATTGTAGAATACTTTGGTGGATTGCGTTGGGAGGACATGAACATGTACTGCATCACATGAGCGTATGACCGTGGATGTTGCAGCTGAATCCATTACTATGGAGGCTGTTGCATCTCGTCTCTCACGTTGTCTGTTTCTCTTCCTCTCAATGCATCTTTGTACTCTCAATGCATTGATGTATTCCATGGCTTGCTCCTTTTCTTTCTAAGTTGGAAATTCCAGATTTTGGTTCCGGGCTGAAAGCTGAAAAGTCAGGAACCAGGAGCAGGAAAGGAATTTCACAGGTACTCTTGGTCTTGGTTCCTGAAGAAACTCCGGAATATTGATGGTCGGAGTCTCGATTTTGTGGCGGGAAGCGATGGGGGCTTATCTGAATCGATTGATCTACGCTTAAAAATTTCGGAACTCCCGTGGAACCTCGGAAACTAAATCCGGTCTTTTTGGCCGGAGTATCCGGCCGGAACTTCGTTTCGGCTGGAATCCGACCGGAATCTACAACTTAATTTGCTTTTGCATGATACCGTTTTGCTTTTCTCCTACTCCAGTTGGTTTTTGGTTTATTCTCTATCCGCTTCTCCAATTTGAACCTTACAGTTTTGTTTGGTTCATGAAAAATGATTGTTGATTCCACATCTTCGACCTGTGTGAGTGGCGGGGCCCGAGGTATAGGGTTAGTATTCAAGTTTAGTTGACGTATAACAGTGCTGAATTCATCTTCTAACTCTTTTATTTCACCCTCGCTGGTTAATGGCCCCGGCTCCCTTCAGCTCTCATTGTTGTTGTTCCTCCTCCTGTGATAGCTTGGATGTTTGTTCTTGTTCTTTTCAATCAGCCAGCAGTACTCCTTCCACAGCATGTCGTGTACTTTCTCACAGAGAGGATTTCTCATTGTTTGGGTTCATCTCCCTTGCCGATGGCTGCTTCACTTCCTCCTCTTTTTGCGGTACAGATGCTCTTCCTACCATGGCCTTGCTGGTATCAGCGAGTTGTTTATTGGTGGCGGTCAAAGTGGCGACTGTGTTGTTGAGTACTTTGATTTGATCCAAGGCAGATTTCAATGTGTCCATCACCTCATTCATTGTGTCAGTAGCTCCTTTGAATGATGTCGCCATTTGCTGTATCTGTTCATTCCCAACAATTGCATCACGTCAAATGGCGGCTGTGCTTTCGCCTGCATTACATTGTTGATTGTCTCCATCCTCCTGGGATTGGGGTTTCCAACCATTTTGATGCCATCATACTCTGTCTTGAAATACTCCTTCATCGTTGCCCACATCTTCACCACATCTGGTTTCATTACACGCAGGAATTTCTCGTTGAATAGGCCACTGTCTTCCATATGTTCCACTGCCTAGTCGCGACCCTCTTCATCTAAATTAGCCGTTGCGCCCCAGCTCTCAATTTTTGCTTGCTTCTCCTCCATCTCAGTAAAGAAATCTTGTTGAATATCCTTTGTTTGGTCCCACTCGATTTTGATCTGCTCCCTCAAATCATTTCTCTGCTTGGAGCTGAGCTTCTTTGATACATTCTTTTGTAGGTGGGCTAGGAATTGATGAATGGTAACACTTGCAAATCCCGCTCGATTCTTGCGTAGGGGTGCTAAGTTGAATCCATGCATTTGGTGAACTCCCGTTGGAGGTTTCTTGCACCCAAGGTATCGTTGATAATCAATTTGACATCGTTTGTGCTCTGCTTTGATCCGCTTGATCACATACTCGTCTTCCTCTCCGGTTATATCCACGTTGTATGGTCCAGGGTCAGTTGTTTCAACATACTCCAATTCTTCATGATCTTCTATCTCGAGCTGATATTCCGCTTCCGAGACGACACATGCAAGTTGGCCAAATTCACCCCCTCTTTCGAATTGCCCAGTTTTGATCAGCAGCAATTGATGTTCACGGCAAAGTGTATAAGCCTCCACTGAAAGAATCTCCTTTTGTGATCAACTTTGCCTATGGTGGAGTTAATGGGTATTGGACAGGCAATCATACTATCATCCAAATGAGGATTCACCGAGGAGAGCTGCCTCGCACATCCCTGAACAACCAATAAAGGAGAGCTGCATCACATCCCAAGCACCGCACACATACCACAAAAGAACATGCCCAAATCATGAAAGTCATGCACTTACATTATCTATATGACGGTATTGATGTGGCAGTATTGATGCAGCAGTATTGATGGGCGTTATCGATGCTGCTTTGTTGCCGAGGCTGATGGAAGTCAGATTTAGTACCCTAACAGGTCCCCAAACAGGTCAAATAAAGGGTTTTTAATTCCTTTGTGGTTTCTGGTATAGGGTACATTAGGTAAGTAGCGTCAATTTCCAAGTTATAGTTTGAGGTAGTTTGTAGTTTTACCATCTCTCCAAAAGGAATTGAAATTGTGGAAAAGACAAAGTTCATCAGGAAACGTACCTGGATTTGAGTGGTAAGCCTACATGCGTACACGGTATGACATCTTGCACCCTCCCTGTGTAATGGCAGTCTGCACACGGGGAGGTTTCGAGACGTCATACCATGTATGATGTATGTGTTGCCATTTTACATGGTGAAATGCGAGACGCTACCGCACAAATCCAGGTACATTTCCGGATGAAAGTAAAAATTCTTACTTTGAGTGTGAAGGGGGGGGTATGCAATCAAAAAGACCGAAAGCCCTCCAATCCAAAGCCTTATATTCTGTAATCAGGGCCGTTCTCCTGACCCAAGTGATATGCTCTCTCCAACTTTATACATATTTGCCAGAGATAGGGGTGTGCATCCCAATGTTTGGAGTTTGGAGGGAACATGTGAAGGTTTGTCCATCAACGGTCTCTCTCAACGCTCCCGCTCAGTATCTTTGGTGAACCCCACCGTTTGCTCACTCGCTTGCTTGCTCCACTTTCAATTAGTCCAAAACATTCAGCATAGAATCGACCCTTGTGCTGCTTATTTGACAGCCTAAAGGTCAACCCCAGACCAAATGCTTCAAACTTGATTCAAACTAGGCACAGATCTAACTCTAAAACTAAAACCTGTGTATAGTTTGAATTTGAACACTCCAAAATGAGGGTCTTCTGTGATCTTTGAGGGAGAGAAGGAATGATAACTGCAAAAAGACTCAGGGGGCGCATGCACCAAATGAAGATGAAGGCTTTTCGTGTCTCTAGACATCAGCGACTTTCATACTATCAGCTCTTAGGCTTATCCTATCTAAGATATTCCTTACATTACAATAAACATCTTTATTCAATTAAGCATGGTACATAAGCCATTTCGAGTTGAAGCTAAATTATGCTACCTCAACCTCAAACGTTCGAATTTCTAATGGCTGAAGCAGCACAGTTGTACCTTCTTGAAGGATCCGAGAATAAGCCTCGGTGTAAGTAGATTCTTTTAGCTTGCCTGTTCTCCAGCGAAGCCGTTTGCTCTCCCATTCAATGCGATTTTGATTCCCTGATAGTGTCTTCTCTGTGAAATTGGTGATAGCTTTGGATGGGAAAAGAGCACTCATGTCTACTTCTACTGGAACTGACAATTCATTGCTCTCATTTGGTCCATACTGATGCCCGAGTCTTATTAGATACGTTCCGTCCTCTGTTAGTGCATATGTGATTAGCATAACATTCTTCGGTAGGGAGGATTCTATTGCAGATAACCTTGCTGTCTGGAACTGTAAATGAAAATCGTCATCCCTATTTGCTGATGATACAAACACATGAGGTTGGGAGAAGATCTCATCCATTCTTGATCTGGCTTTGGCAGCACCTGACATTCCTTGTCCGATCATTATTCGGTGTACACCTTTGACAACTATGCCCTCTCCACTTCGGGTTGCATTGCCATATGGTTGGTTGGGAGTTATTCCAACATCAGTTTCGTTTAATGGTTCTGCACATCCTCGAGCATCATCATGGAGCAATCTACGCTGTATCATCAGTTCCACTGAGCCATCGCTGAGTGAAGAACCACCTTGTGAGCGATCTACCAGCACACTGAAGGAAGTATAGTTATCTTCGACAAATATTGCGGCATTTACGGGGTAGTAGTTTGCAGCAATTGGTTCGATTGAAACAGGGTCTTGTTCGATGGATCCGTAAAGCTTGTTATCACCACGCCTCCGTTCAACAAACTCACGACCATTAGAGTCAGTGAAGAATAAGCCATCGCTCTTAATGTTGGTTGAGTATCGTGAAATTATTTCTTTGCCAATTCCATCCTTAATGGGAACGGGATCAACTACATATTCAACTTCGACATAATCCTTCCCCTTGATTAACCGTGTGATCTGTTTGATCGTCGACTTTTCATCCAATCTAAATTTGGCATGGACTTCAGAGAGAATTTGAGTCTCAATAACTTTTATAGACAATATCTTCGGTGAAAGATGCAAATCGGTATCAGCAGTGCGGAAAATATACGCTCCTAGAGTGGCAGGTTATATTTGAGCACAAATACATCGTATTGGTGTACATGATGAACAGCTTACCTGAATTCTGCCAAGTAACTGCGGATCCCTTTAGCCACGGCATTTCGTCCCCCTCTACATCTATATAACCGGGCAGGCAAATTCCGTTACCCTTGACGTTGAATGACGCACTACCAATCGGTGTTTCGGGATGAAAAAATGCTTCATAATAGCCGTAACTCTGTTCAACGTCAACCTGCACACCACTGCTGTCCTGCACTATTCTTTTGATCACTCCACTTGCGCTAAAAAGAACCTGCAGTTAGAGATATTATAAAAAAGGCAACAACAACAGACGATCTCAAATACCTGTCACAGTGTACTGATAGAATTCCATTACTGATCACAATGTCCTCTTGACTTGCTCGAAGGCGTGGATTGGTATTTACCAAAAGTTTCGCATCCGCACCAGAGTGGGATTGGGATTTCTCAATCCTAAAGATGGATAATCCGGATAGGAGTTCATCTGCTTCAAAATGCAAGACCGCTGGTGCCGATCCAGCAATGTTTGCGTAGTTGGAATTAGGAAGGAGTACTGAGTTGACTTGTGCCCATTCATTAGGAATTTCAACAAGACGCTGCACGATGTACCCTTGATCATTGTTACTGATTGGTAGAGAGACGATGTCAGAACGGGTGAAAGAAAGCCCATTGTATACGAAGGCATAAAGACTTTTGGTATCGTCAAATGATGCGGTCTAAAACAGAGTGTGGTGAGAGATAAACGGGCCGGTGATGAAATCACACCCACAAACTTACTTGGCTGACTTCGCACACAGTTTCATTAAGCAGGTGACAATAACTTAGATCTTCCAATAATCCTTGATTAAGGGCATCTTCATTGAGCAATAGTTCTCGGATAGCTTGTGTTACAAATGCTGCGGCACTACATATACCACTCGAAATTCGCTTTGCGT
Source organism: Cyclotella atomus (assembly GCA_036939935.1). Lineage (NCBI taxonomy): Eukaryota > Bacillariophyta > Thalassiosirophyceae > Thalassiosirales > Thalassiosiraceae > Cyclotella > Cyclotella atomus. The sequence continues at coordinate 2,227 of JALLPI010000313.1, read as the reverse complement.
AGTCATTTGCAACATGTTGCTTGGAGGTTCCAGATACTGCATCGTGGTGTTGAGCTACACCCATGGCATCGTCTAACTTATAAAGAGGGCTTTCGTTCCACAATCGAAGTTTCGGAATCAACTCCGAGCCCTCAGAATCACTGTTGAGCTCTCTTTTAATGGGTCCGACTACTGCGCCTTGCAGCTCTCGAATAGACTGTATCTGCCTTGCTGCATGTAGAAACGATGACCCAACACGCTCCAATCGCTTTAGTGCTGAGGCAATGGAGGAAATACAGTCGGCAATACTTACAACAAAACGTTACATCAATGCCATGATCATTGCTCACCTTGTCTACTTGAAAAATACCCCGTCCAATAGCAATGATCGCAATCTGCATATGGGAAGAAGTCACCGAGTTTGGGCTGCCAGCTGTCTGAGCTCAGTCTCCGTGTCTCTTGTACAATATCAATGGAATCGAGACTCATTGAGTTCTTGCTTTGCCTTGCGTTCACGAGATCAACGTACTTGCACTGAGTGTACCTCGCGGGCGTTGAGTAAAACACCTGTAGATTGTCAAAATTGTCACCAAAGATCTCTTTCACATCAATGGCACCATTTTTTAAGAAGTGTGATGTCGCATCAATGAGAAGGTCCACTAAAAGTAAAGACAGAGTGGATAAGTAAATACAATCGTGCAAACGACATGAAATGGCAGCACACTCAACTGTTTTGAAAGTTCTTCCTGGCCTGAGAGAACTGAAAGTCCATCCCCATTGTCACCATTATATTGGCACCCTTCGTTCGTCTTGACTGTTCTTTCATGAGTAAAAGAAATTTCTCGATCCTCTTCCGTAAAGCGTCTTCATCTAGTCCTACCAATGGATCATCGTCACACAAGACATCAAAGCAAAACCCTTCTGGTGCACCGTAGTTACCATTGAAGCTGCCAGACAAGCCCCAAAATACAGTATCTTTCTCTCCACCCACGGTTGATTCCCACAAACCCTCGCACTCTCCATCCTTTTGCCTATTCTCTAGCTCAACATAATGCATTCTGCCAAAGTACACGGCATCAAATCCCATACCCGACGTCATTATTCCACCTTGTGTAGCCGAATGGCCAAAAGGATCAATCTGCCATCCCGCAGTTGGCGTAACGCCCAGTTCCTTTCTGAGAAAATCATGGCCCAATGTCGTTTGGTCAATCATGCCCATGAAATGAGTTGTAGCTTCATCGTGCATACACCATCCTCCGTTGGCAAATGAGAATTGGTTGTTTTTAACCAAACCTTTTAATGAAGACTGTTGAGATGGCGAGAGGGATAAGTACCATTTAGAGAAGAAGGCCATTTCGACGTAAGTAAAAGTTCGATTGTGTTTGGATGTGTCCAGCAGTTGATGAAAGACATTGTCTAAGATGAGGGAGACGTGTGCTTGCTGGATTCTTTGAGGTTAGAAGAGTAAAATTAAAGGCATGGTCGTGATCAATGGTTTGTGTGAATGGTGAATGAAAAAGATGAAAAAGAGATCACTCACGTGTTGTTCAATCTGTTCAAGAGAAGAGATGCGAGGAGGTGTTAATATGTGAGCTAAATGAGCATCGAGGGTTTGAGAAGAAAGGGGAGCTAGTACTAGCCTCAAACATCGAACGAAGAGATCATCCGATCAAACGGATTGCACAGACACATGACACATGACACATGACCATCCTCAAACCAACCATAAATCACCATGTGCAATTTTGCAAGTCAGTCCTGCATAACACGTAATCACAACAACACAACAGCAGCAGACATCACAAATCTCCGGACGCACCCGTAGTAATACTGATCCACTGTTTTGAGCCACCCCACATCATTGTGTGTATGCGGAACTAGATGAATATTAAGCGTCTTCGACGTTTCTCCCGTAAGCGGGCAGAGTGGATCGTCTATTGCGATGACGATGGCTGCAGAGAGGAGGATTATGCTGTGGCGGAAGAACAGCATGATCATGATGAGGATCCAAATTATGAAAGTATTATACCGGTATGCTGTATGTCTTTCTGGTTCTGTTAGTGTCAAAAAGATATTTTAAAGACACATCCACTATGCACTTTATTTAGCTGTATCAACTTCTCTTAGCTGTGATATACTCTCACAACTCTATACTATCAAAGTCCTCGAGATCCCGTCGCAATACTTCTACTCCTTGTAAACTTTTACACTTTCACTTCAGTGATGTACCCTCACTATCGAAACCCTA
>JALLPI010000312.1:0-22648 GCA_036939935.1 Cyclotella atomus | reverse complement strand
GCATCTTATTTTGCTAACTAAGTTTTTGTTCAATTAACCTTAAAAGGTGGATATTCCATTGGGCAGTATCCAAAAACTTTCTCACAAAATATATGCCTAAGTTTTGGCATCTCGCTTAGATAGAAGAGGTTTGCACCAACAGATGAAAGTCCCGGAACCCCACCCGCGACTCGCACCTGACCTTTATGAATGGATAGATGCGGCTCGCTCTCACCGGTTGCAACAAGAAAAATTTAAGGTATCTTTAGAAGGTACAGCTGCTGCCAATCTCGCCCAAAAAATATTCGGGTTTTTGTGAACCCCGGGTTGGCTACGTTTGGCTACATCCTGGCTACGTTCTACGTTCGGCTACGAACATTGGCTATGAATTGGCTACGTCCTGGCTAGACGACGAGCCACGAAACAGCAGCCGCACAAGCGGCGGCGGCAGCAACACAACAACAGCAGCGCAACGGGCTGTGGCGGCAGCGACATCCACCAACGCTCCTACAATAGAGCGGCGGCGGCGGCGGCAGCGCAGCGACCAACGCTCCTACAACAGAGCAGCAGCGATGGCAGCATAGCAACACAAAGTCGCAACTCCTTCCCAAAAAAGAAAGCCTTCCTCCACTCATTTAGGAAAGTAATTTCGGCTCGCTAGCGGCAGCAAAGCGCATGCAGCAGCAACATCACACAACAAACAACAATTCCCGATATCAGCAAAGCAGCAGGGGCATTTGGCAGAGTGGTAGGCTTTGCGCGGAGGCAGAACAGACTGCTGACTGCTGAGCAGCTCATCGAAGGAGTGGAGTGTGGGGGAGCTTATCGATCGGAAACACACAACAACCAACCTATTCAATCAAGATGAACGCCAGCATCCTGCCAGTATGACCAGCTGTTGTGGATCGTGAGGGAGAGGCATAAAACTTTCGTTGGAGCAATCTCCCAATATAACGAAAAGGCTGGTTGAAATTGCAAATGAAATGTACAAGCTTTATGCAGAAAAGGAGACTCAATACAGACTGATGGTTAAGAAATCATTGAGAACTCGTCGTAAGAAGAGTTGGGGGCATGTTCAAGTAAAGAAGAGATGAAGGCGCTGCTTGAGAAATTGCTCACTACAAAAAGCTGTTGTCAAGATTTGAAGATTGAGTACTTCTACTTCATTAATTATTTAGTTTGTTGAATTCAATAAACAATAAGATGAGCATTAGATTAAATTCAACATGCTTCATGAGGTCAACAATACGGCGTGAGTAACCCCACTCGTTATCATACCAGGCAACAAGCTTAACAAAGTTGGGGTTGAGCATGATACCGGCAGTCAGACTCGAAATTGGTGGAGACAAGAGGCTCGTCATAGTATCGGAGGATGCCCTTCATCAATTCCTCAGACTTGGCCTTGATGACGGCGCAGATCTCTTCGTAGGTGGCGGCTTTTCAATTCTGGGGACACGGAAGGCCATACCGGTGAGCTTTGATAAATATCTGCAAAGTTCTCGACCACGTCCTGCCTCTGGAACATGACAGTCCAACGTTCATTCGTCTGCAAAACTTTGTTATCTTTGATATGCTTAGAGTGCCACTGTTGCTGTTGTCGCTGCGCTATTGCTGCTGTGTGCCGCCGCCCGCTGTGCTGCTGTTATATTGTGTCGCTGCTGCTGCTGCTGCCGCCGCCGCAGCCCGTTGTGCTGCTGTTGTTGTGTCGCTGCCGCCGCCCGTTGTGCTGCTGTTGTTGCATCTCTACCGCCGCCGCTGCTGCCGCCGCCGCCAGCGACACAAAAGCTTGTGCTGCTGCTGTTTTGCAGCTCTTGCAAACCAGTCTCCCAACGATCACAACCAAGTCTCATGAGATGTGTTGCTGTTGACAAGCGTTGTCTCGTTCAAAAAGAGCCAGCCGGACGTAGCCAAATTAAATTCGTATCCAATTCGTAGCCAAATGTAGCAACGTAGCCAAATGTAGCCAAATGTAGCCAAATGTAGCCAAATGTAGCCAGGATGTAGCCATGGGGCGCGCGAACCCAGATATTTTTTTGTTGGTGGCAATTGGCGATTGGCGTCAATCCAAAAAATTCTCAACGGTCGTGGCAAAAAACTCCGTTTCTCCAAAATCCTCATGCTTCCAGAGAGGCATATAATGTATTTAAATTCTTTGAGATCAAAAGGTAAAGATTTTGACGTCCAACCATCCCTTTCTTCTCACCATATTCCAATTGCAATCTCCTTCCTCTGTTGGCCTGCCAATTCATCAACTGCTGCTCAAGATCGAAACGAATTGAACCATGACGAGATATCCCACGATAGCTGCGGTGCTGTTACTTCCATGCACCGTCGAAGCATTCACATCAAGTGAAATCAGAATATGTACCGACACATCACCACATACTCACATCAAACAAATCAACAATCCTCGCTTTGCAGTCTCACCACTACACATGGGATACAACAAATACGGCGACGGTCGTTCCTCCTCTCGATACGCCGCTGGCGACAGATCAAAAAGACAAGAACGCGTAGGTCACGTCGTCCGATCTGAAATCGCTACAATTCTCCACAATGGATCCATGATCAAGTACGACGACGAACCCATCGAAGACGAACTACGAAAAAAAATCAATGTGATCAATGCCGATGTCTCACCAGACTTGCGTCAGGCTCGTATAACTGTATCAATCATGGCGGGGAAAGATGACATTGTGTCGAAACGTCGAGCGTATGCATGGCTGGTACGATGTACTAAGTCGATTCGACATGCCTTGGCTCAGAAAATGAAGCATATGAAAGCATCGCCCGATATTACTTTTGTTCAAGTGGATGTGGGTGCGGCTGTGGATGTGATGCAGTTGATTGAAAAGGTTTCAAAGGGTTATAAGAGGGATGATCAGTCGTTTGAGTTGGAATATGACGATGACGACGAAGATGAATGGGTCGATGAATTTGAAGATGGGGAAGAGAGAGTTATAGATGATGATGACGATGATTGGATTGACTTGGACAGCACCGAGGGGGATGTGTCTGTTGAGATGGATATGGGAGAGGAAAAGGTGTGATCGATGTTTAACTTTGACTACATGATGAATGTTTGCGAGCATCAACTGAATTAAATAACAAGGTCAACAGCACTTTTTAATTAGCAGTTCAAGCCTACACCTAATTAGTTAAACATTGAAGCGGAACAAGATTACGTCGCCTTCCATGACGGTATAATCTATTGAAAACACAACATGAAGCATAAATCATTAAATGGCAAAACTAGTAAATCTACACATCATGCTAAACAGACTATGCAACTCACCTTTGCCCTCACTCCTTAACTTGCCCTGTTTCTTACACTCTGCCTCACTGCCACATGCTACCAAATCTTCATAAGAGATTGTCTCAGCACGAATGAATCCACGCTCAAAGTCTCCATGAATTACACCTGCAGCCTTAGGTGCCTTCCATCCCTTTTTGAAAGTCCATGCACGAGTTTCAGTGGGACCTGATGTAAAGTATGTCTGCAGATCCAAAATACGGTAAGCTTCGCGAATGACACGTCGTAGACCGCAGTCATCAGAGGTTACTCCCAAACTTTCCAAAAAATCATTCTTATCAGCCTCGTCCAAGTCTACAAGTTCTGCTTCTACTTGAGCCGAAACCAATACCATTGTTGCCCCCTCAGCCTCTGCATGCTTTTGAAGTTTATCGGAAAGTTCATTGCCAGTGGCAAGGTCACTATCTGCCACATTGGCAGCGTAAATCATCTTTTTCCTGGTGAGCAATCCAAGGCCCTTGATAGCTGCCTCTTCTTCATCATCCAGCTCAACAGTTCGTGCAGCCTTAGATTCACTCAATGCAGTACACACTTTCTGCAATGCTTCTCCTTCTTTTGTGTCCATCTTACGCTCCTTCTTCACCCTCTCCATGCGCTTTTCAACTTGCGCCAAATCTGCCAAAATAAGTTCTAGGTTGATCAACTCTGCATCTCTTACACTATCAACAGATCCATCAACGTGAATAACATTTTCATCCTCAAAGCAACGCACGACATGTACAATAGCATCGCACTGTCGAATAGTAGCGAGGAATTGATTTCCTAAACCTTCTCCACCACTGGCACCCTTTACCAATCCAGCAACATCCACGAACTCCAATACAGTAGGTACAACCTTAACACTTTGATTAATCTTCGACAGAACAGCTAGACGTGGATCAGGAACCTCTACAATACCTGTATTGGGCTCTATTGTACAAAATGGATAGTTGGCCGCTTCTGCTCCCTGAGTTTCTGTCAGGGCATTGAATAATGTGCTCTTTCCAACGTTTGGAAGACCGACAATGGCTATAAAGGAATGTGAAAAGTGGTGATGTGAGAGATAGAAAAATCAAGTTATCTAGAAGTCATAAAAGCAAGCGCAATGGATGCAGCGGTTCAAGGTGGCTCATAAAATGGATGGCATTGTTTTTCGTTCAAGCAGTGCCTCAGATAATGAGATTCATGGTGTGTAATCATTGCCACATGAAAAAATAACTCTTTGCAGATCTAATAAAACAATATACGTGCAGCAGAACAAAACGCCATTGTGACAATCTCACCAGTCTGCAACTTCATATTCAAAGAAGTGCGAGAATACGATCTCTTTTGATGACCCATACGAGCTGCCGGAGCAAAGGTTCGAGTGAAGGACGATCGAGAGACGAATGCCATGGATTGCCGGGCTAAGATGGCGGATATCATGGTTGCTTGTATTATGATATTCATAGGTGCCTGTCAAGAAGGGCTATGTATAATTGGAATAGGGGCCTCAGGAATGAATGAAGGAACAATAGGAAATGCAGTGGGGTCGACGATTGAAGAGGAAATGTTAGGGAAATGTGGATGCAGGTGTGATGGACAGTGACTCATTGGGTTATGAGCGCAAAATCTTTAGTGTCATCACATACCATAAAGTTGTAACATCGTCATCACGCACATCATCGCACAGGCGTTGGTAAAGTACACAGCACAGAACCACCACCAGATAAGATGCCAATTCATCTAGGAGTATGCTTGTTATTATCAACAGTCTTTTCACTAACATTAGGCTCGCATGGATTTGCAAGCTTCATTAATCCTCCGAACTCATTTCGAGCAAATGCTGCAATTCATGTCGAATCAAATCGAGAAGATTGGCTTCCTCTAGTACAAGCAGAAAACTTGTCTTCACAACCTCCTGTTAGAAAGCTTGTGGTAGAAGAAGGTTCTGGTGATATTGCTAAAACAGGATCAAATGTTGAAATAGAATACATCGGAACGCTTGTAGGTGAAAAGGATTGGACTTCACAAGATGTAGTATCATGTTGGCTTTCTGAATTGCAAGGTCTGAATCATTTATGTGATATCTTCTTAGAAAAGGACATTGACGGATCTATGCTCATGGATCAAACAAAGTTGACCGAAGATTTTTGCATGAATGAACTTGGGATATCAAACAAGATACAGGCCAAAAAGCTTGTCATGGCTGCCAAACGCATTGGAAACCAGCAAATTGACCACCCAGCTGGAACTGAGTTTGACTCTAGCATACATAGAGGGAAGTACTTTTCATTTATCTTGTCAGGGGGCAAAGTGATAAAAGCTATGGACCTCGCCGTGGGAAGTATGCGAGTTGGAGAGAAGGCAAAATTGGTTTGTAGATCGGATTATGCCTATGGATCCGAGGGTTTACGGTCAAGCAAAGGTGACATAATTGTGCCCCCGTTTGCGACTCTTTGTTTTGATTTGCAGTTAATAAAGGCTGAGTAATTCAAGGTATTCGTATGGTACTTCAGAGCATATGGCATTCGGTAATACATAGATGAGAGATCTAGCTAACAACCCGCACTTGGCATCGGTACTGAAATACCACGAACTGGTATGGACAGATAGAAGCTTTGATAAAAAAAAGTTATTATTACTGTCATAACTCCAAAATCAATATTCAGATTGATTTGCAGCTGTGGATTGTATTGTCAACTGATCACTGACCGAATCTAATTGTCCAGGCTGTTCCCCAACAACGCAATCATCCTGCAAAAAGCCCCCGACAAATAAACATTTATTCATCCATTACTTCCACCCCCCTCTTCCCTCTTCGAAGTTAAATGCCGATGATAATATGTCCCCTGAAATTAACTGTGCTTCAACGCAGCAAGGTTGGCAAGTCCGGCCTCACTCACGACATCACCAGTGGTAGCAAGCAAATTGGCAATTTCTTGCATAGTGGCACTCTTGGCAGCCATCTTTGCCTTATCAGCTGCGGCCAATTCAGCAGCGTGGGCCTCGGCTTCAGCCACTCGTGCCCTGGATTCAGCGATTTGCGCTTCACGTGCACGAATGTATCTGTCCTCCTCAACCTTTTCCTATATCATACCGTCGAAAACATGATATTGTAATATATAGATGAGTTGATGTGTTTGGTGTAGCAAAAGAACCAACAAATCAACAGCAAGAGACAAGATTCAGCCGTGATGGACAATCATCGAGAACAATTTACGAAAACTGACCTTGTTAGAAAGCGCATCCCCGATAGCGAAGGACCTAGTGGCACCGACGGCTCTTGGGACAACAGTCATTCTCGCGGCGCGAGTGCTGGCAATTCGGACGGCGGAGATCATGGTTTGGTTTTGTATGAACGGCGGTGTTGGTGTTGTGTTGTGTTTGTGACTTGGTTTTGTTTTAGATTTTTTTGTGAGGTCATTGGGTCAAAAAAACAGAAAATCTCAGCGACTTTTCCACGCTTCTCATAGTGACGCTTACTTGAAAAGTTCGCGCAAAAGTTAAAAATGCGAACACCAAAATTAGTCACGAGCGGGAAAGCGGTCAAATCTTGTGGATCGTCAGTCTACATACAATTAGAAAGATTGCAACAAAAAACAAAACAAATGATCACCGCCGTACGAATCGCCAGCTCTCGCGCCGTTAGAAGTGCTGTTGTTCCCAGAGCAGTTGGTGCTACCAGGTCTTTGGCTATCGGGGATTCTCTTACCAGCAAGGTGTGTAGCTTTGATGCTCTGACAACTGACAGGATGTGAACTAATGTTCGATGGATCAAGAATCAAGAATGTGCAATGTCTTGCTATTATCTCTTAGTCAATCCTCAACTCACTGCTTCTTCCACCATACAACGTCATCGTATTCTTGACAGGAAAAAGTAGAGGAAGATAGATACATCCGTGCACGTGAAGCGCAGATTGCAGATTCGAGGATTGCAGAATCAAAGGCACGCAAAGCGGCGGCGGATTTGGCCGCAGCCGACAAGGCGAGATTCGCAGCTAAGAGTGCAGCTATGGAAAATATTGCAAATATGTTGGCTAGAACTGGTGATGTCGTGAGTGAGGCTGGACTAGCCAACCTTGCAAAGTTTATAGTATGTAAGTAAACTGATGGGGCATTATGTTACGCGGGGCCCGATTGAAGTCGATACAACATAACTTGTGGCACTTGTGTTTATTCTCAATTTCAATCGCTGAATCCGGGAGTGCATTGAATGTCAAAAGACAAAGAACAACATACAAACAACCTGCATCTACCTCATGGTGGGATATCAAGCAAGGTGCACAGTAGTCAATGTAGCTTGAAATGAAGGCACTGTAACAACTAACCATGATAGTAATTGCCAGCTGGCGTATTTTTCAGGTACACACACGAATGTCTGTGTAATGTGTATGGATTCAAGATGAACTCTAGCTTTATCCTAAGGCAAAACAAACGAAATCACCTCGCCATCACTGCCAACCAAGCCATTTAGAAGTAAATCTGGATAGAAGGTCCCATGGTAGACTTGATGTAGATCTGGCCAATGTTCTGCCACTGCTTCTTGAGAAGCGAAGCCAAAAAGTTAGAAGCAAGCTGAGTGTTGGCAATAATCTGTTGCTTCTCCATGCCAACATTTCCAATGGCAACGTTGAGGCACATAACCTTCTTCATCTGGAACTTGATGGTGGACTTGACCTCATCAATCTTCTCCTGCATATCTTCACCACCGGCAAGAAGGGTGGGGAACTTTCCAGCCTTGGTAAGACCGGGTCCGAGAAGACGGGGGATCTGCTTGATCATATTGTCAGAGGCAAGAAAGAAGTCATACTTCTTGGCGAGTTTCTTAACAAGCTTCTTGTTCTTGTTGAGCTTCTTAAGATCATCAACGCTCATGTGGTCGATACCGATACGATCAGCTTGCTCACAATGGGCAGCGTTTCCGAGCATGCAGGCCTTGAGGTTGGGGCGGGGAATGCTGGGGAGACGGAAGGTACCAGAGAAACGCTTGTCACGTTGGGGATCGTAGTTCTTGAGGGTGATTTGGATCTCAACGGTTTCAGTGAAGTTACGCTTCTTTCCCTTGACCTCTGCACCGCCACGGGTGACGGTTTCTCCGGCAGCGAAGGCGAGGACTTCGTCAATGGCCTTGTCGAGGAGGGCGGAGTTCAACTTGTTGGACATGATGAATCGAGTACAAAGTGTATGTTACAAATAGATTTTGTGTCTTCTACCGAGTGGTGAGGGGTCGAGATTGTATCTCTGTTGATGATGTAAACAGCAATAGGAGAGTGTGAGAGTATTGTTTTGCACATCCGAGCACACATCAGATTTCTTTCAATCGAAACGGCAAAACTTCACAACACAAGCGGCGATTCCTTCACACATTTGCAAAAGCAGCGATTCCTCCTATGAAAACAACCAAGCTACGAGACATTCCAATCAATATTTCCGCTGCTGCTGGCTGTAGAGCTGCCATGGTTTCCTGTCGACGCACCTGCTCGCGAAGAAGTGAGGGAGTAGAGGGCGGGGTGATAGGGCAGCGGCGTGGGCGGTGGACATACGGTGGGGTTAGCCCATCACAACGGCCCACAAGTAAGCGGTAAATCAACTTCAACTTCAATCCAGATTATCAAAAGGGTAAAATAAAGGACAAACGGATTATTGCAAGGCCCCCCGACGCGCGCCAAACTGACTGAATTTAAAAGTCCGCCAAAAGTCAAAAGAAGAAGAATGGTGCGAACCGGCAGTAGTAAATGAACTGATATCTGATTGGGATAGGTGAGGACACCTGCTTTTCGTGCGTCAGAGTACCAAAATTAGGACGTAGATGAATGTAAAGCGTGATTTTCTAAACAGGAGCTCGCATTCCCATAGGCAAATTTTAAATTTCAGTAGTAGTTCACGAGCTCTCTAATTTCCCTACTCTTGCTTCCTTCACGACAAACCAACTGCACGTTTCGATAGACGCACTCGCCCCCAATGCGCCAAAGCCTTCTCCCACACTGAACGCATTTGTGCGCCAACGCATTCATTATTTGACACCGAGTGAAAGATATCGCGGCATCTTTGATGGACGACCGCTTAGCCTTGATGATGGCTCCCATCAATCAACGTCGTGCGTAAGTTGGCACCCTGTAATAGCATTGTGGATTGGTACATAACATTCCAAAGACACCGGCAAATCTTGAGCCATCAACCAGCGCCGCACATCATTTTTCAAATTGCAAAATCTAAAAACATCACACTACAAAAACAATCAATAGCCCCTCAATATATAACAGAATGAGACGGCGTGTAATACACTATTTAATCGGGGGGCTCTGTGCTTGTACCTGCACAGTTTCATCTGCCCGATCATCATCCGGTGCCACCTCTACGGGGGGCATCAACGGCAATAGTGGATTACCCCATCAAGGTACCGGCAGACCGTCTCGGGGTCGGTCAAAATCAAACTCACGGTGGAGTAATGCCGATCTATCGCGAGGGGGTGCCTCCTCGTCCTCCTCTTTGCCGTCGGATGATTTGCTAGATTTATTTGAGGGTGATGCCGGCGGCGGTGGAGGCAGCAGCAGCTACGACTTGTCATTTTTGGATGATGCATTTGCGGACGAGGGCGATGGCCGTGCAGATCAGGCCTTGGGGGACTCGTCGGACGACGAGATGGGGGGAGAATATAGTGGGGATGATGATGATCCCGAGGAGGAGGATTTTGGGCAGGGAAGTGAGAAAGGAGCACTGTATGATGCCTATAACTTACTGCATAGTTTGGCGCAGGTGAGTTTGTATCGGCAGCTTGCTTTGTCTCTACTGATGTTTTAGTTGATGTATTGATTGCCAGCTAACTGAATCTTGCTCTCTCTCACACACTCACCATTCATCAGGACTTTCAAAAACCATTTGATGCACCAGCCGTGGTAGTAGTAGGACATCAATCCTCAGGCAAATCTGCCCTCATCGAGGCCCTTATGGGCTTCCAATTCAACCAAGTAGGAGGAGGCACCAAAACCCGCCGCCCCGTGGCACTCCGGATGCAATATAATCCCCGCTGTGCACATCCCCGTTGCTTCCTACAAGGTGAGGACGGTATCGAACGGCCCAAGTCCCTAACGGAGATTCAAGATTACATCGAGTCCGAGAATAGACGACTGGAGAAAGATCCAGTACGGAGCTTTGATTCAAGAGAGATTAACATACGAATGGAGTATAAGTATTGTCCTAATATGATTCTGATTGATACTCCCGGATTGATCTCGGCTCCTCGTATTCGAAAAGAGGGGTCTGCCAATGTGCAGCAGCGTGCTCTGTTGGCTGCTGCTAGAGAGGCTGAGCGTCTTGTTGTTTCAAAGATGAAGTGTCAAGATTACATCATATTGTGTGTTGAGGATACAATGGATTGGAAACATGGGATCACAAGAGAGGTAGTTCAAAAGGCTGATCCTGATTTGTCAAGGACTGTGATTGTCAATACAAAGTTGGATACCAAGCTGCCTCAGTTTGGTACGCCTAGTGATGTGGCTGATTTTATCTCGGCTAGAATTGTAGATAAGCTATCACCTCATAAGCTTGGTGGTCCGTTCTATACCTCCGTGCCCAGTGGGAGAGTACGTCATCATGATGGAAGTAATGCGGATGATTTCTTGTTTGACGACGACGATGAGTTCGTGGCAGCTTGTGCCGAGAAGGAGGATGCTGACAGAGAGCTGGTTTGGAACAGGATGAAGAGACTTGGGCCTAAAGAACAGAGAAATCCCAAATCAATGCTGCCAAAGGTTGGTATTAGTAGACTTCGTGGATTCTTGGAGAGGAGAGTGGATGAGTGTTATAGACGCAATGTGGCAAAGATCATACCATTGCTCAAGGCTGAGTACATTGCTGCAGAGAGGAGGCTCAAGGCCTGCGAGAGGGAACTTGAAGCCATTTCGTTGGAGAAATTAAAGGCTGGTGCCGATGCTTTTTGTGATGACTTTTGCAAAGCCTTGAGAGATTCGATACAAGGCAGCATAATTGCACCTGCCAGCTCGTACGGAGAGACTTTAGAGCAGGAGAATTTAGCCGCTGGTTCATTTGCTGGTAAGTGTTTGAAGTGTCTGCTGTGTTGATGATTTGCTCTTGCTGCTTTGCAATTTCCATGTTGTGTTGATGTTTCACGACGCTGACTGTGCACTTTGCGTCATGCACCTGCTTGTGACTACTCCCAGACGTGCAAGGCTGCCCCATGTCAGTTTCTGATAGAACATGGGAACATCTACTCGTATCAGAAGTGGGCAACACCCAACACAGACTCTACGGAGGTTCCCAATATCATCGTGTGCTTCGAGAATTCAACCTCGCAACGCGTTGTCTCCGACTACCGACAATTACCGAAGATGAAATCGCCAACGCTGCCGGTATCGGTGAAACTCATGATGGTGTCAACTTCTTGAGAGCCGCGTGTGTCATCGCATTAGAAAAAGCTCAGATATCATTTGATCCTCTCCTGGATTCACTACGATTGCGTATTTCACACATCATGGGTAGACTTTGCCCTGTTAGTGAGTACATGATTAGGCAAAAGCAAGAGAGGAAGTCCGCTTCCTATCAGTACCTACGAGATGGCAAGTCTTCCGGCATTGAGGGAGGTGGCAACTTTGCCACTGATATTGCACACAACCCTCAGTTTAGACAACTAGTAAGAAGTTTGTTTGACGAGTTTGTGCAACGCTGCTCTGACAACGTGAGTACATGACGTATGCTGATTCATATCACTTCAAGTCATACTTGCACTGACCTCTCACTCTTTACTTACAGACAATGGTGCGATGCAGAGATGATCTGACATCCATGACGAGATTTGTGACATGGGATTTACAAGAGCGAGGTGGAGGGGCACTTCGCAGAGCATTACCAGATCAGCAAGATATTGTCTCAGTGTACCAAGTTGCCGTCGAAGCAGCTAAAAAGGGGGCACCCAAGCAGGTGGAGGACAGCAAAGGAAGAAAGAGTAGTGGGGTAGTAGCAACTAGGGAGGATACTTCATCAGCATTAGCTCCGATAGAAGATGCAGAGGATAACAGAGAAAGGGATTATGCAAATTTAGTGCAGTTGATGGAAGAGGCGTTATGTACTCGAGATTCGAATAGAACGAATCTGGTAGTAGGGGGCTTAGTCCAACACATTGTGCAGCAATGGAGAGAAGCATTCTGCAAGAGCGCAATCACAAAGTTCAATTGCTATTTCATGTTGCCATTTGTGGACGAGTTTCACCAATTTTTGCGAACAGAATTGCACAAAGTTTCAGAGGGCGAAGGAGGAGAGCTGTCAGACATTTTTGATTTGTCTGCAGCCAGACGGGCACTGACAGATCAGGTCGCAGAGCTGAGAAATGAGTGTGCTGTTAACAAAAAGTTACAAGACAAATTTCAGCAGATTGCACGCCTGATGGCCAAGGAGCAGGAGCGAGCGATTCAACAGGATAGGCGATGATTGGAGCTGTATTTAACCCGGTCAACTTGGCGCATTGATCGCATCTTTGATTTGATCCAATATCATTGGTGCGGTTGATGCAAAAGGGTAGCCGACTCACTCTGAGTCGACAAATGAGGATTGGCAATGTCATTAGCGATCATATGGATCCATCCTCATGCCCACCGGTACGTGCCAAGCTTGTGCGTTTCTGGAAACAATGGAAACTACAATCGATGCTATCATATTATTATGACTCTAAGCCATTCGTGTAAATTAGTTATGCTTAGGCAATCTAGACTGACATTGTTTTTGCCTTCTCTCCTACACTCCCAGAATAGTTAATGACGAAAGGTCCAGAAAGCATTTATCTGCTTTCATTTCATTATTTATGTCAAGCATGCATCTCGATGTTAAGTTATGTTTCATACTTCATATTGTGCTGTGACGATCAAGATTGCATCGTTAGCAAACTTATTCATTTTAAGAAGTGAACTAAAGCTGGGTCAACAGATATTCTTGAAGCTTTCGTTGGTGTAAGATAAACGATAGATTTCCTTTTAACATTCAAAGCATATGGGTAGTTCATGCTCTTGCTCCGGGTATTTACCTCTAAGTAAGAGTGCAAAGGTAAGCTAGTCGTGAACCAGCTCTCCATCTCTCTAGAGAGAGATGCTACCGCTCGGTCCCTTGCTTCCCTTGCTCCTCCGTCCCTCCAAACAAAACGAACCCAGCGCAATCACAGATGTCTGCACACTACGATCATCTGCCTCTCAACATAACCCTGTCTTTAGGCAATGTGAGCTTCAATCTATGCCCTTCAGCGGGCCAAGACGTGCACGATGAGCTTCAATCACCAAGATTCGCTTCGCCCCGATCCTCTGCAGCACAGAGAAGACGGAGCCAAGGAAGAAGTCATGTACCAAAACTAAACGCAGCGAATTCATTTTCTAATGCTGAGCAGCAGCCTCCAATTCTATCCATTCGTCGAGGTAAATCAGAGCTGCCTTCTTCAGGTGCAACCATGACGAGTAATGCTCCACCGGCAAGCCCAATGCGACAACATATCATTGGACGCGTAAAGGCAATAAAAGAGAAGATAGAGGTTGAAGAAAGGAGACAATCTGGGTCATCTTACAGACCAGCCCCTGGGTTGAATACATTTAGATCTCCTGAACCCAAGACTTCTCAGGCAATGAATCAGTTCTCTGGGTACTTTATTGATTTCACTGCCTTCTCTGGTACATTGCAAATTATGCCAAATGTGACTCCATCAGTACCAAGTGAAGAAATGAGTGGCTTCAATGGAAGCATGAATACAGGCACATCTGATTACACGGTGAAGAACAGTCCAGCATGCGATGTGCAATCGCCAAGGAAGAGGATTGTAAACAAGAGCAAGCGGAGTGACCAATCTATGAAGCGTTCAAAGACACGAAGTTTTACTTGGATTGCATCAAATGATAGTGAGGTTGAGATAGGAATGAATGAAAAATCACCTTCCAGTCAGGACCAATTCATGTCAGATGGAATATATTCTAAGAAGAAGTTTGACTTCGTGGATGCTGTATCAGACAGTGAAAATGAATGCAAAGAGGGGGATGCGCAGCCTACTAATCCAGCTTCAGCAGAAAAGAGTGTCAAGTTCTCCTTTAGGGCTGCAAACACACCACATGATTTTCATACTTTGCCAAGTTCAGCGAACGTGACGACTAGATCTAGTACGAAACCTACGTCCTCAGCATCAACTAGCTTTCATTCTACAAACAATGATTCTGATAAGAAAGTTAAATCATCACCCGCACCACCACCACAAAGCCTGCCTCCCACTAAAGATACGAAACCCAGAATCAATGGTGATTCAGAGCAAACTTCAAAGCCAAGAGCGAGTTTGTCAACTCCTCCAAAACTCTTGCAGTATGCCCAACAAGCCATGAAGCAAATGGGGTTAGCAGGAAAAGAGTCTTATAATATGTTGGACAGCGATCCTGTACTGAGTACTGCTGGATCATCGGCAAGAAGTTGGGATGCTGTAACTGGGGATCATGGTTACAATGATTCAGAAGGCACAGAACTTCATCGTGCGTGTGCTTCATTGGATGTTGCACGTATACACAGAGTTTTAGAAACTACAGACGCATCTGGTGCAATTGCAGCTGATAGCAAGGGCAAACTTCCAATCCACGTGCTGGCAGAAAACTATGACTTGATTATCGACAATTCAGCTGAATGTGAAGATATTGTTGACATCTTTGCACAGATAATGGGGCCAGACAAGTTAGTTCAAGCACTTTATGGAACATCTGGCTGGGGTCCCTTCGTCGGTATCATAGGAAAATGGTGCAATGATTTTCATAAAGATATGTCATGTCAGATGAGTAGCCAGTTGGCTTCCAACTCATTGCATAGCACAGGCGAAAACCAAGCACGCGCACGTTCAACATTTACTCAGCAACTGCCTTTGTTTAGAGCCGCAGATAGGAACAACGAGAGGATGTTTCAATCATCTCAGTTTATGAAAGATAGAGAGAAAGCATTCTTTTTGCCATTCTCTGTCGCAATCAATAATCATGTCAAGTGGGCGATACGTGTGCTGTCGAACTTGATTGATATCTACCCAGAACAAACGCGAGAGGCAATCCTCACAAACATCACAGGGACAGTTCCTTTGTTCCTGAAATGCATCTTTTTACTCAATGATTCAGAGGACTTGAATAGCTTGACTGAATTCTCATTGGTCAAGCACGCATCACTTGACAAGAGATCAATCAATGTGTGGCTTATCTCCATGCTAACGTCGACAAACAGAGAAATTCAGATGCGAGCAGTGTTGTTTCTGAAGCTGTTATCAAGGCTTACCTTGACGGACTTGGTTGCTACAAGTCAATATCGCGACAAGTTCTCTGATGTTGAAATAAAACGCTTCATATCGTTGCGCAGGGACACATTTGATGCACTGTATTCAATGCCAGGAATTTTCCCAGCGGTTCTCGCCCTTGGTGACAAGAAGATAGAGTCTCTAGCAACAACACGAGTCATGAGATACATTACCGACCGCACAATTCGAAGGGACAAACAGTTTTTCAGGTATGTTCTTGTATCAAGTTGATATGTTCACAATACTGCCATCTAACCTGGTCTCGTCTCTCCTGCTCTTCAAACTCGACTCAGGCTTATCTGTGACTTCTTTTACTGTCTCTTTCTGCTCCTAGGCTTCCGTTTACAAGTCGAGTTTGTCTTTACCGAGAATCAAAGAGATGGACCACCAGAATACAGAGATCGCAATTACTGGAGTTTATCTACATGGGCGCTCGCATTTTACTTTCTCATCAAAGATTTACTGAGTCTCCTTTCACTATACATGACTGCAACCAAGCTTGCAAAGAGATATTGCACTTCTGTCTACAATTTCGTTGACCTAGCTGCAGTCCTTATCCTAGTGATAGAAGGCGGTCCTTGTAAGTTTTTGCATGATGTTGCTTTTGTAAGTCATTCAATAATTACTCATGCGAACATACATGAACCTCTACATTTGCTAGTGAGTGACGACTCCATTAGCATGAGGGACGGATGGGCTGCCAGTCTGGTGACGATTTTGCTATGGCTGAGACTCATGGGCGCATTCAAGATCCTAAACCAATCATTTGCGTTATTCTTATACGCGGTATGGGAGGTAAGCGAAGTGTTGCCATTGTGAGAAATGCCAGCTGCGCATGCTAAATAGCCGTCTGTTTTTTTTTTCTTGACGACAACAGGTTATCAAGGAAATTAAGTGGTTCATCGTCTTCCTGTTCATGGTGACTCTAATGTTTTCTGATGCCGCCAGAGCTGCTGTTATTGTAACGGGAGATTGTGAAGAAGAAGCGTACGAATCAACTGATTTTTGCGGGTGAGTTATGATATTCGTTTACGCAGAAATATCAGCTCGTTTGCTTACCTCTTTGTTATGCAGTGGTGGCTATTATACCGTCGTAAGGATGTATTCTGTCTTAGTTGGCGATGTGGAGTTAGATTCGTTTGGATCTTCAAGCCTTATGGTAGCGGTGTTTTTCTTCTTCTCCTTCTTTTGCATCGTGATTTTACTGAACATCTTGATTGCTATCATCATTGATTCGTATGAACGAACAAAAGAGCGTTCAAGAGAGATCTTTGGTCGTGCCCAAGTCGAATATGCAGCTGCGCTGATAGCGAGGAAACAATTCATCAAGGTATGCACTTATGTCATTTTAGATATCACGTGTTCTTGACCCACGCCATGCTATTACAAACCTCTGTTGATGCCACAGCCTAAAGAAGTGTCCGATTTTCACGTTGCATCCTTCGTCCCACACACACTAAGAAAGGCAAGTGTAGCACTAATCTGTTTCGTGTCAGTCGAATGGTATAATTACTCATTTCTGTATCATATTTTATCGTTAGTTTCTGAGACTAATCTATCTGATCGCACATACATGCGCACTCTTGCTATTTGAGTACGGCTACATCGGCGCCATAAATTATTTCAAGCGTATTGATTCGTCTCAATTCGAAGTGTCATACAATCTCATTCTGGTTTATGTTGTTGTCGGCTCGATATTCAACGCTTATATTTTGGCATTTGGTGTTATCACGTTACTGGGTTGGGTCGATCAAATTAGTCCATCCCTTGGATCTAAATGTGCACCCATGAAAAGAGTGCTTGAATTCGGAGTATCGTCATTCCATCGGGTGATGGGTTTCAACAGTGAGCAGCGGCTGTTGGACTTATCCGAAGGTGTAATTGAAAATTAGGTACATGTTCATGAAAGGTGTGTTTCGTGGACGGAGGCATACTTTTATGTTTGAGGTTATTCATATCAATTAGAGCCTAACCTCAAACACAACCTTTCATTTGGTTCCCATTCACTAACTGGTATATGCCATGCCTTGCCTCCTCCAGGGCAATCATTGCTCTGTATTTCATCACTAAATGAATCAGCGGCATGGAAGGTAATATCTCTGTCATCTTTAGCCCAAAAGTCTTCAAGAACTCCGGTGTAATTGTAGTTCACTATGTGACTGCAGCACCACCTTCGAAATGATCTTTCATCAAGAAGTTCCAGACGATGATCTCGCATCCTGTCATTGGTAATGCATACCGGACGCATTCCAGAAAATCGAGACTCGGCATTGTCTTTCGGTACATGAATGTCAGTACCATTTGTGGCTTTTAATTGATCAGATACGCTCGCAAGCATCCAATACATATCGTCCTAGATACAAACAGTATGAATTAGTGATAATTGTGATGCTAGGATTGCAGAGCCAGAACTATCAACTTACCAAACACATTGGTGGCACTTTATATATCTGATCTCTTTCCTCTAGCCTACAATAATACAAGTTGTTGCTATGTCACGACATCTTCTTTAGATAAAGTTTCAATGCCTAATATTCATATTGACTCACCTAGATATTATTTCCAGCTCATTTTCTCTCAAGGTCTGGATCTGTTGAGTAGGCAATGCGCTCATAAGTATTCGTCACCAATATGAAATCATAGATGTTTACAAATGAAATCACTTACATTTCCAGCTCTCAAGTAAAATCTCGGGCGAGTGTATTTTTCGGGCATAACAACGAGTGGATGTTCGCCTAACATTTCCAACTCATCCACCATTCGTTGAAGTTGAAACATGCTGACTTTTCCCCATCCAAAGTAAGCTACATTCGGGCCATCAATGATTGCAGTGTAAGGCTTACCCTCTCTGTTATCAAGCCAATGAGAGAAATTTGCAATGATCTGACTTGCTTGCTCTGCCTGCTCAGCTGCATCGCGTGGTGCACGTCCTTTGGCTGCAAGTCTGCTTGTGTATTCAATTGACTTCATCTTTGCCATATCCAATAAGGTGTCGTGCACATGTTGCCGTTGAGACTGTTCCAAAACAATGAGCCGCAAAATCGAATTTGTAGCTGGGCATCTCCCAGTATCTTTGTCTACACTCACTCTATCTGCAATCAGTGATGAGGGATTGCAAAGTTCTGTAGTCAGCTGTAAGTCTTCATCGTTCTCTAAAACGTCCAGCCTACTTTCTTTGAATCCTTTTGCAAATCCATTGTGAAGACGTTTTGCCATGTCTGCAGATATATCGAGTACATCTTCAGCCATATCTGAAATCAGTGCATCAAGTAATCCCGAGCCAGACGCAGAACTGTATCCAAGTTCCACAGCACCATCAATAGGTTTTGAATCAGACGCAAAGTACCCACATTCTGCAACAGATGCGATGAAGCCACAGTACGTTTCTGCATCCATTTTCACTCTAGAAGTTGCTCTCATTCTTTGATACAATCTTAGTGCCGAGGCAATTTGTCCCTTTTCACAATAAAGACTGAGGATCGGGCTTGTAGTTCGATGTCTCAAATCCCCAAGCGGCCCATCCTGTGTTCGAATCAAGACAAGTCTTAGTGAGCAAAAAACTCATCAATCATCAATACAGCAGATTCTCAGACCTAATGTCTTACCGCAATATTATCAAGTAGTGCCTCAGCCCCAGCAGCATCCCCTCTTTTCACCAAAGACTTGACAAGCAAAGTGATTGTCTTTTCAGTGGGTTCATAAATAGCATCATGAAACATGGCCACTTCAGCTGAAACATCTCTCTCCAATTCATCACTACTCTCTTCATCTAAACCAAGTACATAGAGATAAGTACTCAAAACTTTACTCATGGGTGTCATTCCTGCCTCTAATATTATCTCCCATGCAACATATAATGGTTTTGGGTTTCTTGTTTTGGCGCAGTGATCCCCGAGAAAAGAAAGGAGAGTTATCGCAAGTTTGTGTTGGGCCACTGTAATTCCCGTTTGATCGAGGTACATTTGACGTCTGTCTTGCAGCTTTTGTTTAGCATGCGAGATGGACTTTTCTCTGGTATCATTACCATCTACAAGAATTGTTTGAAACTCATTTGGTGTCTGTAGCAGGTACTCGTCGATGCTCCAATAAGGCAGCTTTCGCTTGTTATCTAAGATCAATTCTTTGATGATTTCTAGATCTGCTTCGTTCCTCTTAAACTCGCGAAGAACATTCTTTTTAGATAGGATCGCTTCGATTGTATCGCGGAATGCATCGAAGTCTTGCTGATTGAATAATTCTACACCAGATATGCTGTGTATTGGTTCAGAATGCAATTCTTTGATATCACTGGAATTTTCCTGAGTCTCAGTTTGACATGAGTTCATTATGCAAATGCCCGTCTGCGGTCTGACTTGACACAAATGATGCACCTGATGGCGAGATCGACACGCACTCAAGAAAGCAGCAGCAGGAATGCAGATACAGACAGAGATGGCGAAAATTCTCAGATGGAAACAATGCATATTGGTAACGTCGTTAATGCATCAATGAAGTTGATAGTTGATGGGATGGTGGAGGGATGGAAGCGGGAGGTTGAGGTTTGAGGTACGGGAAGCGGGAACTGTGGCGGGACGCCACTCCTACTTCCACGTGGATGTTTGTTTGCAAAGTATCGTACGAGCTCGAGAGCTTTAGCAATTGTTAGCGACTACAACCAGCTACCCAAAAGTTAGAAGGAATGCAATCAGCTTGATTCCAAATCAAAGTTTAGAGGAATGTGCTATCAAGCGTTAAGTGAATCCTATTAGCCTTGTGTTATTGAGTTATAATTTCTATTCAAAGTACTTTAGACTTCCCAATGGTGGATATGATTGCAAACACCCTATTGTTTGAAACACGATCTCCCTTTGATGTGGTAAAAGTCTCATGGAAAGTCTGGGAATACCTTGAAGTGAACGAATTTCAATATTATATAACCCGATGCAATCAGTACCAGGTACCTTCCCACGAAGAGATCAAGTGCCTCGATGAATTCACGAAAGAGCTGTAACCACAAATGATAAGACGCATCTTTAATATCATTTTGATCAATGACAACATCAATCATTGAGAATGAACTCACCTTGGAAGTCTCTCCAACAAGTTTTACACCACCACTAACAGCCAGAAGAGGAATATCTGTTGGCTTGACCTTATCAAGATCCAGTAAATTCTTTTGGCCATCTCCACTGAGTTTCTTTTTATTCTCTTCTTCTGTGAAATCTATAGGAGGACCTACCAATCTAGTCTTGAAGAATCCAAAGAAAGACACATCCAATGTAACAGGTTCTCCTTTGACAGGGCCGAGAGATTATGGTTAGATTGGTTCTGGACAGCAGCGTGCCATCGATGCCTCCTACCTACCTCTTGCCCTGTCAAAGAAGAAGCCACCAAACAATCTACAAGGCCCACCGACAATCAAGTCTCCATAAAAGGCAATAATCTGAATCAACTTTGTAGATCCTACCAAAATAAATGTCGTGGCCAAAGCAAAGATTGTCCCGGCCAAGAATGTCTCGACTGTTTCATGAAATGGTAGAATCCAACTCAATCCATTCTCTTTAATAAATGGTCCTACCGCCTCATTGAAGAAACTTTCAACTACACACAATTCTAACCGGATTCGCAACAGCCCTCCTGCTATCAACGGCCCGTACTCTGAGAAATTTTCATCACCGACAACTGCTCTGGTGGAACCCTGGAGTATACGGTAAAAGGAGTCAGAGGCAGAGCAGACTGGTTTGAAGGAGTCGGGGTTATAGAGGCCCGTAGAGAGCCCATCGTTGGCTGCATTTGCTGCTGTTGGGATGATGATTGACAACGGGGCTAAAATGAGGGCAGAGTTGACAGCTTTCTTGGATGCAATCTGCTGATTTGCAGAGAGTTCACCCCAATTGTTACCGCAGTCAAATGGATCGAAATAGTCAATCTCTGGTTGCTGACAGTCTACATCAAGCTTGGTTGCCAGCTTAGAAAATAGTCTGGAAGCTTGGACTGAACGAGGGTTTGACAAATCATATTTGGATGTGTGAAACGCTGACAGACGTGATGACATCAAAGCTGAAGTCAATGGAGCAAATGCCGCTGTGAAATTGCAAGCCACAGCGAATACAGCCACGCTTATGCCGACAAGACGAGTCATCTATCGAAGTGTAGGTTGGTATTTTGAAGCAAAGGTGACAAGAGGATGAGCTGAGCGATGTGTTGAAGTTGATTGATGGCGGTGGGGATATGGAGCTGAGACGAGGTCGGTGGTTGATGGGTGACTCCAAAGATCGCGAGAATAAGCCCATAAATATAACAATTCTCGTCTTTCTAACTCTCAAAAATGAGGCTGAGGGAAAATGTTATATATGGTTAAGCTATTTAGAATAAATAATCATAAGTAATAATCTATCTATTGTTACTTCGAACTACATAGCAAGTACAATATTTTCTTCAAACAAATAACAAATAATTCATTTCCCCCCACTCGATTACATAGCACCTCCCACCGCAAAGTTCCCCGCAGCAACCACAGCATTGCGAACTTCGTAAATCTTGGTGGTCTTCAAAGACACGAAGATGAGCCAGTTTGTGGTCGTTATCAGGATTAGGCCTGCCAGCTGTTTCAAAATACCCACGTTCCCAGGTGGCATCTCCGACGTGACACTTCTTCGGAAGGTTAATGAAGATGGGTACACCTTCAATCCAGTTATTGTTCTCCTTGAACTTGGAGCGAACTGGTTGAACCACGTTGGACTCGAAGTTGTCCACAGCTACGTGCTGCTCGTGGTAATCACCTCCCATGCAGCGCTCCAAGTACGCTTTCTCAAAGAACCAACGAGGGACACCAATCTCAACCTTCAAAATGGTCCCGCAAGGCATCACTTCAACCTTACGAATGTACTCGTCTGGCACAGTTGGAGCAAAGAGGTCAACCCTCAAGTGCTCGACCGGAAGATTCTGGTCCTTGAAGGCGTAGATCACGTAGGGCACCTGGTAGGAGGCCGACCACCACTTGGGGGTGGTGTTAGGAGGAGAGATGGCCATGCCTTCTGCCAGCTTGGTGAGCTCCTCCACAGCTGCTTTCTTGGGGGACAACTTGCCCTTCTTTTTGGCGGCAGATCCTGGTG
>JALLPI010000311.1:0-22929 GCA_036939935.1 Cyclotella atomus | reverse complement strand
TCAACACCTCAAGGTAGGTGTTTCAATTCCAGTCGCTGGGATGATTGTTACTTTGAAGAACAGAGCGTTGTGTCTGTCCGAATGCACAGCACTTAGTACTGGTATGTTCGTTGCCATTGTCTAATTTTTATCAACGGACCTCAATACTAGGCTCTGCCTACCCACATTTGCTGTCGGCACAATTATTTGTGCAGGGTTTGGTTGTTTGTTTGTGGTTTAGAGGTCGGTTGTATGCTGCAACCTTCTACTCGTTATTCCTACTAAGAAAACGTAGGGTCTGTTTGCCAAGAACCCCGATTGACGAACAATCTTAATGTCATCAACACTCGGTGCGAGATGCGGATGCAGACCGAGATCGACACAAGCAACCCCACACCCTGCCGCTTTTTTGCAGGAGGTCGACGGCAAGAGACAGAGCAAGCCTTCAACCTGCTGCCGATGGTAACAGTAAGTCATAGTAATCATGGGGAAATACATTGATTCCAGTGACGAGGAATCAATCGATGACGGCGGCAGTAAGAACAATGATCCAGACCTCGAGGAAGGGTCAGCCGAAGAACACGCCAAGAAAAGTGCAGGCAAAACATTGAAACCAATCAAAAACAACACCACTCTGGAGGTAATATCTGGAATTGTGGCTGCCGCATCTGTGGCAACTAGCGTAGGAGCTATGATATTAAGTCCGGTTAATATTGTTTACGCTGCAGGCGGGCTGTCATGGTGAGTTTTGGGATGTACTTTCTGGTTCTTACCATCACGTCTCCTCTAACCAGTTATACGGCTCATAGCTTCATCGGTCCATATGCATTCTTTCAACAAAAGCGTCTGACCGATGTCATTGCGCTTCAAGAAACTCATAACGCATTATCTGCGGAAATCGACCGCCTTGGAGCAGAAAACGATCGCCTACATGTAGCTGTAGAAGAACTTTCCAAGACAGTAGATAGACTCGAAGATGTCGAACGGGCTCTAGAAACAATAACTTCGATGCAGGGTCAATCGATACAGGCTCTCGAAGAACAGGTTGAAGACAACCGAGATATACTAAGTAAGATGCAATCTAACCTTAAGGCGAACGTGCTGCAGAATCTTTTACAGGTTGTCATTCGAAGTGATAGGGATTCAGACATGGACATTGAAGGAGATGAAATAGAAGACTTAATTAAGAGAATTCGAGGAATTCACGGCGTCGAAATACACGATGATCGTTTTCGAGACGCCATCAACAATGCTGGAGGTAGTCTTCAAAGTGTCATGGATATAATCAAGAACCTCATGTCTGATGAAAATACAGATCAAGACATTTTTACCTTCAGCGAATAATATTGATGAACAAGTGGAAAGAATGTATCAGCCATAACAATTCGTGTTTTAACGTGTAGAAGAGGAGCATATCGTTGGTACAACAATTTAACTTAGAGCTTACTTCTTTTTTTCTTCTCTGATAAGATCTTTCCTAGCTCAGACTCATTGAAGCGATGCCCTTGTTCACGGACAACAACCTCCCAGTATCTCGTGAAATCAATTTCTCCACCTTGAGAGCCGACCTCCTTGATTGGCGCACCATCATCTCCACCAAACAGCTTTGTAATTGTACTCTCCATCTGATCTCTACCTACTCTCGCATAAAGCATGTTCATTGTTTCGTCAATGCTCACCATTCCATTGTTGTCACGATCATAAATCATGAACTGGATCATATGGTAAAAACTGGCTGGCTCCAATCCAGATTTGTCACGTATATTGCGTTCAAAGTTCAAACGGAACTCGTCCCAATCTATCACACCATCTAGCTTTTCATCTACTTCCCACATTATGTCCTGTACCTCTTTCTTGGTAGTCTTTTTGCCCAAGGACTTTAATGCCGCAGCAGTATCTTGCGGTCGAATATATTGAACTTGACGATCATGTATCTCAGCAAGAGACTTTTGCAACTGTTCTTGTTCTCTCTCCAATGCAGCAGCGACACTTTCGTGATCTTCCTCGCATGATAATCTTCTATTTGTTCTGGAAGAAGTGACATTTCCCTCTCCACCCGTTTTTGATGGTGAGAGGACAAAACTTCTCAGTCTTGTAGAGTGTGTTAGTGGTCTTCGATATTCTGCCAATGTATCTCGAATTTCATTGAGCCGTTCAACTGCATGAGCTTTTTCAGCAAAGAAGCACAGCTGATCGTAGACTCTTTTCAACTCCCTCATTTCTTTGGGTGCAATCGGATTGCTTTTATTAGGGCTATTATCTGACTTCATATTGGTGGATCATAACACTCTGATTCAATGTTTGATTACTTTTAAACAGATGCTTGGATGCTAGGGAGGCAGGTAGAGCTAGAGTGTTTGTCTTCGGAAGGAGATTATTTCGTCATTTTGTAAACCATAAAAACCTTTGCTATTTCACCGGCAAAATTCTAAACAACCTGCTCTTCTCAGCTCGGTGTCTTGTCACAGCTGGTTTGTCTAAGCGTCTAGGTTCAAAGCAAATCGTCATCATTATCATCCTCATCATCTGAATCAAAATTGTACTTCTTCCTCTGAATACTAATTTTGCCCGCATCCGCAGCTTTCTTTTGATGTGCCCCAACAATCCCCTCTAACATTTCAATCAACTTTCCCTCTGTTATCTTTGACTCTATTTTGCCCGTCATGGCCATGTTGGCTATCATTGCTTCCACTGCGGATGCTCTTTCTTGCTTTACTAGCTGTTGATATCGGGATGACAAGGGTCGTCATTAGTTGAATTGAAAAAAATACAACATCAAACGAACATGCAACGGTGTTCATAGGTAAGCACAAAACCAAGCAATTGCAAATAGAGACACACCTTGACCCTCCGCAGTCTAGCCAAAGCATCCGGAGTCATGGCCTGCTCTAAAATCGCCTGACGCTGAGCGTCTCGTTGCACCGCTGCATTGTTCTGTTTTGAGGCTCCTGCTGCGGCGTGACCGGTAGGATCGGCGAGACTGAATCCGTCGGGGATTTCTGAGGGTGCTACGTTTGCTGGGATGTTGGACATGGAGAGGTGGTTAGGAAGAAGGAGTAAGCATGAAAGAGGGAGAGAGAGGAAAGAGATGCGGCGTTCCCGCCATTTTCACCCGTTCCATCATCCTCCCTCTAAGTACCATCCTACTAGATCCTGCATCTCATCTGACAATGGTCTACAAACAACAAAACACTCGCGAGAGTAGTGACCACCACACAAATAGCAAAACATATCTCAATTGACGCCTTGTCAGTTAGGATGAGTTTGGATAACAACGTCACCCATGACAATCTCTCAAAATGGATCATCTCGAATGGAGGCACAATCCACAAAAGTCTAGCTCTTTGTACACCCGATACGGTTGAAGACAGCTCATCTTCCGTTTCGACCAACGCAAGTAAAGATTACTCCCACAGAGGAATCTTTGCAAAGCACGCTTCAATCAAGAAGGGAGATGTGTTGATTCGTCTGCCAGAATCTCTGGTTTTAGATGGCAAAGATTTGCCCGTAGAGTTTGGAGAGAAGAATGCATCGCCTTGGTTACGCTGTATTATTACCTCGAGTCTCTACCTGAAACATATGATAGTCTACTGAATTGGAAATCGTGGGAGATTCGACATTTGTTAAAAGGGACAACTCTCGGTACTATCGCACTATCAGGAATTTCAATGGATAAGGATGACAACAAGGCTTATAACGAGCAAAAGGAAGATTCTGCATTGGAAGAGCATATGTATGCCCGATTTCAAAGCACCGTGCTGCCTTATCTCCAGCATTTGAAGCAGCAAAAGGGGTTCTTTTCAGAAGACGTCCGCATTGCCAACACGAACACAAACAATGCTTCTAATTCAAATTCAAGTGCCAAACGACCTAGAATAGAAATCACTCAAGATCATTTATTTAACTTCTTCAGCCAAGGATGCAAATGTATTTCTACTAGAGCATTTCACATGCAGTCATTGTCATCTGACGGTTCATCAAGCTATCAAGGTCCATATCTCCTACCTTACATTGATCTACTCAATCATGCCCCTCATACATCTCCTAAGCACGTGACCACTCTGCAACGAGATCCAAATGATGGATCATTTGTTATGGTTGCCGAACGTGATATCGAAAGAAGTGAGGAAATATGCCATTCATATTACTCGGGTGCAGTTGACAGTGACAGCAACGCCAAAGCAACTTCTCTCAACTCAGCACAACTGTTACAAACATTTGGGTTTGTTGATGTCAATGGCGCTGTAGAAAGGCTACAATGTATGGGCAAGAGTTCACAAGCTTCAAATATACAAATGGACAATGTCACGCCTGCGATTCTAACCAAACAAGATATCTGTCAAGCATGCAAAGCTGTTTCAGAGTCATCCTATCCAAGCTCCTTGGGCAAGTCCATGGAAGAAAATGGACTACTTAAGGAAGGCTGGGAGCACTGGGAGCTTCCTTTGATGGGTGATGACAGAACCGAGTTAAGTCTCAGGCGGAAAGCCTTAGATGTACTTAACGACCAAGTCATCATTACAACTGAATCGGTACTTCCTGAGGAAATCATCACAATCTGCTCATCGAACTTTCTTCCAGATGAAGCCATTGCCGAACTCTGTGACGATAACAGTCAAGATAGTCTGCAGCTGACAGAGGATGTGCTTGAAGATTACTTTCTAGGGAAGCTTGTGCTTACATCCATCATCAAAACCGTGGATAAAAAGCTAAAGCAGTACCAAGTATGTTTAGTTGACAAGGAATTGGGAGGCAATATTGACAGATCTTCGTTCTTGGACCTAATGAAAAGAATATACTACAAAGATGATGGAAATACCTTAATATGGGGGCAAAGCGAATTTGTTGATTTAAATGTTTTGGCGAAACTAACTGACTCTGGTGATCGACATCTTGATTTAATGAACAAGTTCATTTGTGGCATGGTAGTTTCACTTGAGGAACGAGCCTGTCTAACACAACTGAAGAAAACAGCACTCAGCAAGCTTCTACAGCTAGATGAAAACTAGAATTACAGGATTCTCTATTCCATTTTAACTAACTACTGTATGACCCTCGACATTAATCACATAAATATCTTCCACACTCAGGTTCTAGCCAAAAGTTGACCTCGCATATCTTAACTTCAAAAGATCAGCAATTTCATCCAACTCCTTCAAGGCTCTATCCAATTCATCCCTGGTATGACCTGCTGAGATGCAGAACCTAGCCCGTGACATGAGAATAGGGACAGCAGGGAACCCGACTACAACAACGGCAAGCCCACGCTTCAGGCACTCTCGTGAAAATGCAGCAATCTTTGTAGGGTTGTACAGCATAACTGGCATAATGGGCGAATCGTAGTTGCCCAAAACGTGAAGTCCCATGTCAGTCAGCCGCATTCTGAAATAGTTCGAGTTGTCTCTCAATGCTGTCAGCTTGTCTCTGCCAATATTTGTTCCATCTTGCCCCATGATGACCTTGAAACTACTAATGATTTGTTGACAAACAACAGGACTTAAAGAATTGTGATAAGAACTGCCTGCGCATTCTTTTCGCAAGATTCCAACAATCTCTTTGTTAGCAGCAACATATCCTCCCATTCCACCAAAGCTTTTGGTGAATGTTCCCATTAACACATCTACATCTACAGGGTTGACACCAGTGTATTCACAGCATCCTCTTCCTGAGGCACCCATCGCACCAATTGAATGAGCTTCATCCAAATACACATATGCACCATATCTCTTACATACATCGACAACATTCCTCAAATTGCAATACTCGCCCTCCATAGAATAAATTCCTTCTACTATCACCAATATTTTGTTCCATGGCCGTCTTGTACGAGGCTGTCCAACCACAATAGCCTCTCGTAATATCCCTTCCAAATCCTTGTCATCATTATGTCGAAACGTTCGAATAGATGCCCCACTGGCACGAGCACCATTCACAATAGAGGTGTGGTTCAATTCGTCACTTACAATCAAGTCACCACGTGATGTGAGGGTTGGTATAATGGTGGCATTCGTATTGAATCCCATATTCAAAACAATGGCATCTTCCTTGCCAACAAAAGAGGCAACGATTCGCTCAACCTCTCTATGCAACGAAGATGTCCCAAACTCCAATCTAGAAGAGCCCATACTCGAAGGAAAACAAGATAAACTCCCCATCACATCAGATTTGCAAGTAACGTCCCAATCATCTGCAAATCCCAAATAGTTGTACGAACCCAAATTAAGACAGGTGCGCACCGCCCTCCCATCGGATTCATCATAATGCTTTCCCATCTTATAAGACTGCAAATCACTACCCTCGTCATCCTCCACATGATCTGATATCTTCCCCAACAAACTCATGGTCTTATTCCCATCGAAGGAAACACGCTCCAGCACTGAAATAACAGCACCGGGCCTCGATGCAATGGGACGGTTGAAACAATCCTGAATTCGGTGATATAACCTCCTTGTGTAAAAGTTTTCCCACGATTTGAGCAGAGGGGCATAGTTTGACAAATCGTCCGATGGACGGGTTTGATTATTGTTGTTGGGAGCATTGTTGGCGCGGTATCGTCCTTTTCGAAAGAATCTGGCGCAAATATCGCGAATGTGTCCTGTGATTATGAGGACAATGTATCCGAGGTAGGTTGTTGTAGCGGCAAATATGGTAATGTCCGTGTGAGGGTTGATGGATTTCAATTCCTTTGAATGATTTGTTGCTGCTGGATTTCGGTGGAGGTAACGAACTTGGTCTTGAGATGCCAGAGATTCCATCCGTTGTCGAACGTCTGCGTAGGGATCTCTTGAATTGCAAAGTGACAGGGGTGAAGCTTTGAGAATTTCGTCATCTATGGATTCTTCAGATTGAAACGGAGTTGGGGATTCACTTATTATCAAGCTCCCTTTTGGCGAGGACGGCGCAGAGGAAACGGCGGTTGTGGATGTGCTTGCAGAATCGTCATTTTCTGTGCACGATGAGGGTTGAGGAGGGGCCAGCTCCATTTGCAGTGGATTGATCTGATGTTTGTTTCCCATTGCAGACTGCAGATACAGTTGAAACAGGCAGAGCAACAGCGAGGAAGGGGGAAGAAGCAATGAGAAAAATCAGGCGAGGTCAGAGTGGGATGCCGAAGGCCGCCATTGTGATAGCCTGCGACTATTTTTATTTGTTTGCCAGTCTTCTTGTATCTCCAACAGTACGAAAATCTGAGTCGTATTTGCATGGATACTTTTTACGTGTAGGTAATGGTACGTACGTCTACTTTTTAAGCTTATTCACGCTATCGTACGTCAGCGAGGGAGCGAGGAGAGCACTGCACACTGCACACAACAACTATGAAGCTTATCGCCGCCGCAATCACCCTCCTCGCCAGTTCAGCCACTGCCTTCGCTCCCGTCAAGGTCGCCCAACAATCCAGGTTCGCCACATCCTCCATGCTCATGGCCACCCAAGATGAATTGAAGCAACAGGTGGGCTACAAAGCCGTAGATGACTACGTCAAATCTGGCATGGTCGTCGGGCTTGGCACGGGCTCCACCGCCTACTTTGCCGTTGAGAGACTAGGACAAAAGCTCGCTTCCGGAGAGTTGAAAGATATTGTTGCCATTCCTACCTCTGTTAGAACGAAGGAGCAGGCCGAAGAGCTCAAGATTCCATTGGTGACTTTGGACACTCATTCCAAGTTGGATGTGGCAATCGATGGCGCCGACGAGGTCGATCCCGATTTGAACCTTGTCAAGGGTGGAGGAGGTGCCCTGCTTCGCGAAAAGATGGTCGAAGTCTGCGCCGATAAATTCATTGTCATCGTTGATGAATCCAAGCTTTGTGATGGACTCGGACCTGGATTTCCCCTCCCCGTTGAGATTACTCCCTTTTGTCACGAGCATACACTTCGTCTTATTGCCAACCTTCCCACTACCAAGGGATGTGAAGCCATATTGAGGATGGGAAGCAGTTCGACTAACAAACCCGACGGAGATGAGATTGCAGTGACCGATAATGGAAACTACATTGTGGATTTGCATTTTAAGGAGCCGATTAAGGATGCTCCCAAAATGGCTATGGAATTGAAGAACACTGTTGGTGTAGTTGATCATGGTTTGTTCTGTGGTATGACAACTGCTGTGATTATTGCTGGATCTGATGGCATTACTGTAAAGGAGGCATAAGCTATTAAATTTGTATTAGGCAGTGGGGCTAGAGAAAGTTGAATCACAAACAACAGTACCCTTTTGAGTTATTAACCATCAATAACAATCAGACCAAATCAGACGTTATAATTTACTTTGAATTCTTGGGTATCACGTGAGCAAAGTTCACATATTATATTGTGGTCAATTGGGATGGCCTAAGTAATAACATTTATGCCATAATTTCACGATTGTCAAGCAATCCATTGTGTTTGTAGCGAGTTAGCTGACTTGAAATGCCTTCGAGGCCTCCACTATGTACATACATGATTTGTCGGCCTGAAATTGGACAGCTCGGATCATCTCTCACCTTCCAGTGTTGAAGGAGCAAGCTAAAGGAAGGTGCACCATAGATGAGATCAAGATTCAACCCTTCTTCGTTCATCTCATCAAATGTTTCTAAAATCGCAGCCGCAGGATGACCGAAAGTGAAATAACCACCTTGCTTCCGTCTAGTAGATCCATACTCTATATCGGCCCGTGGCCGCAATATCCAAGGCATGTCTTTTCCGTTTCCTCCTATTGTTTTGTCAAGTTGAACCATTTGTCGCAGGGCATATTCATCATCACCAACACACGGGATGACAACCACTCGAATATCCAAAGCTTTATAGTTGCTTTGGTGCAATAGTTTTTGTATTGATCGATGCAGCAGTAATGCTGTTGTGCATGTACCCCCTGGAAGGCAAACTGCCAAAGCCATACCTTTTCCACTAGCACCCCAAAAGTCTACAATTTCTGTAGCTAGGACATCACTACCAGGTTGAGCCAAACTACATGCACCACCTTGAGGCATCCATAAACTCTTTCCAGGAACAGGTATATCAAGATCTGCCGGGGCCATGCTGCTACCACCATGCATTCCACCAAACAATCGCGAATACTCATCATGAGGAAGAGTCCGTATCTCCATACCCAATGCAAGTGCTCTCAAAAAGTTACCATTCGGGTTCTTCTTCAGATATCGCGGTATTGGTTTCGTGTAATAGATAAATCTCCTCTTCGGTTGAGCTGCCAATTCATCTTCTCCTATATCCATAGAGTCAAAGTCTTTATCTTCAATTGTCATCGACTCAATGTAATCTTCATCTTCTTCAGCTCTCAATCTAATGTCATCTTCAATCACATCCAATTCTGAAAACAAATTGTCATCGTGATCAGTCTCCCCCTGTGTATTGTTTCTATCATCTAACTCTCGATTCTTTGAACTAACAATAGCAGCTAAAGCAACCATCGCATTACTTTGTGGCCCTCCATAACTGACAATTGCATCGGGAAAAGCACTTGCCGGTATATTGTTCAGTGCGTAGAATTTCCGTGCCTTGTTGCCACTAACGTTTGATTGGGGAAGGTGCAATCTATCGTCGTGTTTCACATAAACTAGTCTATCTCGGATTAAGAACACTTCAATTGGAGACGGAGGCAGGTTTATTTGAGAAGGTACAATTGTCGATGGATTAATCCAGCCGGAGGCAGCTTGTAATGCAATAGATCTGAAAGTTTGTTGCAATGTAGTTCCTCTTGTGATCGGTGATAGTTGTACGGGCTGAAATGCATTTGTGAGAGTTAATAGCATAGCAATGCATAACAGCAGTCGGTTCATCATTAAGGGTTGTCAATGTAGCACGTGAGCAACCATCGGAAAAGGATAAAGGATAGAGAGGAGAGGAAGAGGAGAGACCGAGGAAGACCGCATATCAAGTTTCTCTAACGATTTTTAATGAAACTACCTTTCATTTCGAAAACAAACTCTCTCTCTTCTCTTCCTCCTCCTCTCTTCATTCCCAACGCAACCACCGGACGGAAGCTTTGAACGCAGCGCTGATCACAATAATGGCATCAATAGTTGAGGTAAGGCACACCGCTCATTATTTCGTTCGCCTTGTGTGTACATCGGCACCAAGAACTAATGCAAATATCAAATATCTCCGATTGCCAACCTTCGACCACAGTTGTTCCCAAAGAGCCGAAAGCTTGCCTACGATTCCCGGCAGCAGCTGTCTCAAGTTCAGAACGGTCTCATATGCCCCTCTGAATTATTTTTATCCTTGGATGAATTATCAAGGTATGTGCTTCAACATGAATATGAATATGTGCAAGTAGTATTGATTTCCACCTGTCTTGTCTTGACCGTATTCGATTTGCTTCAATCAATTATTGAATTGCCGCAGGCAGCTTGATCTCCTAGAATCCTTAACCAACAAAGAAACCCCATCGCAACGTGAAATATGGAAACGTAAAATCCTCGAACTACGTGAAGATGCCACCTCCATCCGTCGACAGGGGGAGCACTACGACCGCATGGTCTCCGCCGGCATCCGACAACAACGCGAGCGTGACGAATTGTTAGCACGGCGAAGACGAAATCGAAATAATGGTGGAGAACACGCAGACGAAATGCAACAATTGGCAGATGAGGCGGATTCACTGGCCACTAGTTCGGGAATGGTCAATGAATTATTGGCTAGTGGGCAGGCTTCACTGTCTTCGTTGGTGGGACAGAGGCAGAGGATGCGGTGGGTCAATCGAAAGATGTTGGATATTGGGAATAAGATTGGGTTGAGTAATTCTACAATGAGGATGATTGAGAGGAGAGATGCCACGGATGCTTATTTGGTTTTTGGTGGAATGATAATTACTTTGTTGGTGATATACCTCCTGTACTTTTGATTTTCATTTGTTGGGAGTTGGATTATAGGAGGTGATGTTAGCGCGACTTTTAGCTGGAATGGCTAATATGAATAGTAAAAAATAAAAGTGGAACTATTGGTTTTGGTTTAGTTTACAACGATATCAACATAGAGTTCACTACATCATGTGGAGACTTTCTTCATCTGTTAAGATAAGGGCTCTGCAACCGGTGGCCTCCCCACAACGTGCATGGCTATCACAGTACAATCATCAGGCATCCCACCGCTCCACATGATATCATTATCTTTGGCCAAAAGTGCAAACGGAGAATCGAGAGAACTATCAAGACTATTCTCTCTTGCCTTTTGACAAAGAGTGTCGGCAAGAGACGGGATTGCTTCTGCAGAGAGGTTTGTTAGAGAGTTTCCAGATGCCCAGCGTTTGTTTCTGCCACTTCTTCCCTTTTCATCAATGAATTTATGTTTCTGCTCCCAATCTAGAGCTATTGCCGCTATATCCTCAACATCAACATTGTCAAAGAGTCCATCAGTTGCCATTATAATTATATCTCCTCGTAGTATATGTACCGAAGATGTGCAGGACTCAGACGCGCGTTTGAATGAAGTGTTGGGATCATCAATTTCTTCCCCAGTCCAACCCATTTGAAACGGATGATTGAATGACTTTAATTGCTGCTGTGACACAAAGGCTACCCGTAAATCAGATTTGCGATCCACTCGGGGAGTGGTTTTGTCACGCCTTAGCGCACCGGCAACATCAGAATCAATATGTCTCAGCACGATGATGCCTGAATCTCCAATGTTACTGAAATGCAATTGGTGGTGCACCGAGTCAAAAAGGCAGACGCAGACGGTAGACGATCCTATTATATTTGCAGCTTTCGTTTTCTCGTAAGATTTTGCCAGCAGCTCCGCGGGAGACAGCATTCGGCAAGAATCTTTATTATCAGCTTTGCTAAGATGGCATTTTGCAGATGCCTCGTCCAAAACATTTTCACACTCTTCCATCAGCCTGTGAGAAAAATCTCTAGGGTCAACTCCATATTCCCTCCAGCTACCTACTCCATCTGCAACTGCCATGTACAGCAGCTTTTGTAGATTTTCACCTGATTCATCGAGAAGCTCAACTTCTTTGATAAAGTATGCGTCTTCAGACATTGCTGGGTCCGATGAAAGATCTTTTGAAAAGCCATAATCTGGAGTAGAAAAGGAGTTCTTGAGAGAGTTAAAAGATATGCAAGCTGTACTTTGTCATCGATTTCTTACCTCGTCTATTTCCTCCCACGCCATTTTCAAACTTGTAAGGGTGAGGATACTCTGCTACTCCCACATTTAAGTACAATGGATCATGTTGAAGAGCCAAATGCCCAGTCAAAAACATGGGTGCGTCCGCCATACTTGCACCAGTCAACCCTATCCTCCCTGAAACATTTGCCAAGTAGTGCTTCTTTCCCCCTTTATCTTGTGCGTCAAAATAGAAGTCTGATAAGTCTCTAGTGGTCAATATTCCCTCTACACGCGAACCTGATAGGATTGGAAGGCACTTAATTCCAAGCTTCCCCATGATTGCACGACACATCCCGATAGTTTCATTTGGCCGGGCATAAATAACCTGATTGATTGGAGTCATCTGCTCAGTCACTGGCATGCTGAGAATCTCCTCTGGCGATTTTCCATCTTTCATACCAGCTGCTATTATTCGCAACAAATCACGGGATGTCAGGAGACCCACACATTTCTGTGACGTCTTGTGGATGCTCCCTGCATTTGACGAGTCACCATTGGATTCCCCTCGATCAACAACCATCATTCCACTAAGCTTGGCTTCGATGCAAACCATAATCGCCTGACTTAATGTCGAGTCTTTGTTTATTACCGGCTCTACCCATCGGACTGAGTGTTTTGCTTTAAGAACTTCTGATATCATCACCTGCGTGTGAGAGTTAGAGTGATGAGCAGGAAATTTCATTCACGAAAAATGAACAAGTATTTGGGGCTTACATCTCGAAATCGAGTAGGTGCAGATGAATCTTTGCTAGGATCATCTGATGCTTCTTGTTCTACGGACGAAAGTTTTGCAAAAGCTTGATCCAACTGAGCTGCAGAAGATAGCGAACGGATGCCACCGCTCAGGTTCATATGACTTTTGGCTGTTCGTTCTGCGATGGAAACACTACGACTTGCCAATGGTGCTGCTGCCGAGACTGCTCGAGGTCTCACCCGGACAAATGCGTTGCGTACGAGTGAACAAGATTTCATTGCATGCACCGATGACGCCATCCAAAAGCAACTGAAACTAACTTAAACAAGAAGTGGAGCTCTACCGATATGGGGTGTTTGTTCATCTACTACGAGATCTGAGTTAAATGGTGGCAGCATCATCAATCAACCACAAGAGGTGAGAGGAAAACTGGCTTCGTTCAACGAAAAAAGTCAACGGAAGAAGTTTGGTTGAAGAGGACGCCGCGCTGTGAGACTTTTTCAAGTTCAGTGTTGAAAAAAAACGAAATAAAAATGACGGCTGACGCCGACGCTAAGCAGAACCCAACAATGTAATGGTACAAACTACGCAACATCCAACAGCATCTGACTCATTACACTTCTCTCAGTGAACTCATAAAACAGCAGCAGCAGTAAAGCAAAGCAGCAAGCGGAGTGCACAACAAATGATCATTTAAAGCATGAATGGAATAGCCGTGTACATTTCTATCATCTGCATCGTAATTTGCAGCTCGTTCGCAACCGCCTTTCAGAGTCAATTTCTTCTCTTTCAACCTTGTTCTAGGTCTATTGCATCTGCCGAACGGACCCACATAAAACAAGGACGTTATGCATCATCTAAAGTACTTCATTTGGCAGCCGATGACGATGTCCAAGCATTGCTTGAGAGAGCGAAAAAGCTACGCGAAGAAGCGGCTGCTATGTCAGGCAAAACATTAGAGGAGTTAGAAGAAGAAGCACGACAGGAAAAACAAGTTAATCAAGATAGACAACGTGAATTGATCGAAAGCACGCGTAACAAGTTGCAAAACGCTTCTAAATCACCATCTCGCATTGTTCCTGTGCCCGATGATGCACGTGTTATGATACAGCAAGCTGCTTCTGCTATAGAACGCGCATGCAACGATGGTATGACCAGACAAACAATTCGATTTGCATTGATCACCGAAGATGAAGAGATGTCAGGAGAACTCAATGAATGGCCCGGAGGCGCCAAGCAAATGTTTAGAGAGGCTGGATGCCCATTAACTGAGGCTTTACTTCGTGAAGTTCACGTAGGATCTTCCAATCAATCAAGTAATCCTTCTGTCATTGCAACCAAAGATGTATGGGATTTTGATGGATCAGCAATATGTACAGCAACATCAGAGAATGGTGAAACTGATGTCACAGCACTAATATTTCCCAACACGGATTCAAAATACCTGAAAGATATTGAATCAATCTCAAATCAAGTTGGCCCCGACAAATTATTCTTGCTCATCAATCCTTTCTGGAGAAACATTGAATCTTTTGGGTTCAATATCCTCCAACCAAATGGGAAGAAACGTGCTCAAGAAGTTATATTCGACAATGGATATGATGTTACATACGCTGTACTTCGGTTCAGTGCTAGAGGAGAAGATTGTGTTGCAGTAAAGGCATATCCTTACGATTGGCAGTTGTATGCTTATAGAGAAGATCCATCTTGGTTCAACAGGCAAATCCCAATCTGGTTGGGGTCATCAGAAGAGGAACCTAAATCTGCACAATTCTCTGAGCTTCTAAATTCTAGACCAGAGTTCAAGATGTCTAAAAACATGCGGCAGATGCAAAGAATGATGGGTAACGATGATCAGTAAAAAGTTGGCTATGTACACAATGTGAAGTCTTAGTTGCCCTAAGTTCTAAAATGGAAACATTAATTTATCAACGAGATTGCTCCTTTTAGTAAAACTGCTCGTTGTGGTCGATATCATTATGTATTGACCTAAGCATTCCAACACGTCAAATATCTCGGATCAGAACTCATTGTTGTATACTTGTACTT
Source organism: Cyclotella atomus (assembly GCA_036939935.1). Classification (NCBI taxonomy): domain Eukaryota; phylum Bacillariophyta; class Thalassiosirophyceae; order Thalassiosirales; family Thalassiosiraceae; genus Cyclotella; species Cyclotella atomus. The sequence continues at coordinate 8,098 of JALLPI010000311.1, read as the reverse complement.
CACATCATAACACTAAATTGCATGTTACAGGCTGCTGTCGAGCACACCTGTTTAGCGTGGCCACTATTCATTTGCGGCTTGCATAAAATTTTACTCCTTCTTTGTCTTCACTTCTTCTTTCTTCTCACTCAACCCAAGACCAGTAACCAATCCAACAGCAATAAAGTACACAGCCAAATGCAAATGAGCTTTTGATTTGGCATCCACCACTCCCTCACTCAAGGACGTATTCAGAAATAAATGCATGGCGGTTGCACCAGTAAGTGCAGTAATCATTGGAGTTTGCATCCCGCTTGCAATTGGATCAAGACCTTTATTCAAAGGCAAAAAAGCACCTCCGCAGCCAGCAATTGTCCCGCACATTATCGGTCCGAATACAGGAAAAGAAAAGGTGGATGGTGCAATTGCGGCCGCGGCTCCTACCGTGAATGTCGTCACTACTTTTGCTCTTATCATTTCATAAAATAGGATCACAACCATCTATGCACCCATATGACCCCCACGCCAGCACGCTGTTGAGTGAGCTAAATTTAAATATAAAACAGATTCAATGTTACTTTACTCTTACTAACTCACCTTGAATGCAGGAGCAAGCTTCATTACATCACCAACAATCGGAAAGTAGTGGTGAATGCAGAATGAAATCAATATAGCAATAGGGTATGCATCATTCGCAAGTGGGACGGGGATTCCATTGATGAAGAGAGGCACGAGAATGCCCCCACCGGTACAAGCGAGGATCATGCTCACAAGTTTATAGGATACAGGTCTATCTCCCGCGGCGGCGAACACTTTACTTCCTATTTTGGGACGGTAGAGCTGCTGCTGTTAGTAACTGTTACCACCAGATATAGAATCAATAGGCAAAACTCTCACCGTGCATGAATGTATAACCCAACATGCACATGTACAACACCTCTGTTTGATGAAGGAGGAGAAAGTTGGCGATTTCATTGTCTATCATCCATCCTGTCTGGTCGACGGCGACTGACTGTTGCTTTCCTCTTCCCATGGTTGATGTATTTGTTTCACTCTGTATTTGTTCCGCAGTCGGCAGTCCGCAGTCCGCAGGCAGGCAATCAACAGCGTGGAAGTTGAAAAATGATGACGAATGACGACGCGACGCAATGGTGACGGATGACTTGAATGTTGAACAATTTGATTAAACACCTTCAACTTCAACTGGGCAAATGTGGGACAGCGGGACAGCCGGCCCCAGAAAAGTGGTTTTACAACAGCCCCTCAAACTTACCCAGCGCATTTTTCATGATTTGACACCTTTTTCTCTATCACTCTCCACGCTCGCCTTCGCTCTTCATCTTATCAACTCTGTCTCAGTTTCAATCTATTTAATCAACTCCTCTCTAATGAACATAATCAACTCCTCTCTAATGAACAATAAGCTCACCTAGAGACATGGAACCGCTAACAACAGACGAAGTGAACCCACCAAATCCATCGGCACACCCAGGGGCACCATATGACATTGATGGAAACTGTATCTATCATCCCTCGGTGAGATTAGCACGCTTGAGCGACGGCAGCAGCCCAAAAGTTGCAAACGATTCAATCTCGTGCACTATCGAACGAAAGCGCTGCCCCAAGTGCTGTTTGAATAGCATAATTCACGATACCGCTCGAAAATCAGATTTGGGACAGAGCTTCTTGAGCCGAAGTGGCAGGAGTGTGACCCGTAGTGAGGCTCGAAGCGTCGGTAGCAAAAGATACAGTTACAAGCCTGCTGGAAGCTATGCTTCTGATGCAGGAGTGTCTGTATCATGTGCTTCTCTTCCATATTCTTTCGAAGAGGGATTGGGAAATCTCACTGATAGAAAGATGGACGAAAGCATAATCAGTGGCGCCGATAGCATAAGCTATTACAGTCGGAGAGGTCGTGAGAAGAATGAGAATGGTTTTTACCATGACAGGAGAGATAAAACGCCCAAGGATCCATCAGCGGCCTCTTCGTCCATCACGTCCAGAATGTCAATGAATCGATCTCATACATCTGAAACTTTGGAATTGCCATCCTACAAACCGGCTGTGCGGCCTTGTAGGGGACCACGTCCCAAGAGAGGTCTTAGTCCAGAGAGCACAAGCAGCACTATTGGTATGAGTACTATCCCATCTGCAGACACATCCACGTGCTCTACTATTACCATGGATACAGCCCTCTTTGGCAGATTGCAGCGTGGTCGTCGCGGCCGCTCTCATCCGTACCTATCTAAATTGTCTGCAGTACGTGAAACAGACTCAGGGGGGAGAGACCCAGAAGAGTCATTTACATCAGACGATATGTCTAGCGGGAAAGGTGTCTTACGTATCCCAACACAGGTGCATGTACCTCAGGGAGAAGATGATAAGATCATTCTGATAAGTAACATGCCCAAGGACATTGGAAAGGATCAAGATGTTATATCTGTCAAGAGTAGAGATGAAAGGTCGAGGAAGAGAGGAGAGGATCCCAGTTCTCGTGATGATTACGAGTTAAAAAGGCTTCAGAGTAGAGTTACTACCAAAGTTTCACGAAGGCGAAGTCAAAGCTGGGATGAACATGAGAACAATCGGTCCTCTCGCCATACATCTCGCCATAGCCCCGCGCGGCCTAGTGGTGATTCATCGTATTACTCTCAGCCTTCTCTAGCCCACGCGTACAGCAGCCGTTCTTTAAGATCAAACAACTCTCGCCATCCCATCCGTTATGACATTGATCCCAACGGCTACTGCTCCCATCACCCAAACATTCGCTTAATGAAACCTGATGAACAAGACCCAAGCTATTGGTCTGTAGTGCGTAAAAAGTGCCCTGAATGTATACGCGAAGATTGCCCATCAGTTTTCGAGGACAGATCGGTGCTGTCCAACTACACCCACAGCACACCATTTTACGACAACGGATCGGTCTACTCAGTAGAAAGCTCGAAGGGATCATCTTTCTTCATGGCAACGTTACAGACACCTGAGGAGATTGAAGACGAGGAGGATATACGTCGGTTAAAGCGGAGGCTTGCAGCGCGAGCATATCACTTTCCCGGTAACTCTTGGTGCGAGGATTGGTTTCAGTACATTTCCAACACACATACGGTCTTGGGACTGTTCTTTCATCATCCATTGCACCCATTGAAGCTTCAGGAGCGACTGGTCATTCTTTTTGGGAGTATTGCTATTGGTTTGACGATTTCAAACTTGACGTACATGCATTTCATCAAGGTAGGTGTCAATGTAGATGAGGAGCTGTTCAGAGTCAACTTAACTTGGATGGGTATGTCTGAGGTGGTTATTACCAAGCTCATGATGACATTGTGGACACTTGGTAGTTTTCTTCACATGGTCTTTGATCTTGGGTTGTGGCACATGAAGGCATGTACTTTGTGTCGATATGGTGGAAAAATTGATGACAGAATAGCTAGATGGGGGCGTGTAGTGGGTTTGTTCATTGTAGTCTCGGCCATGGCAGCAGGTAGTTACGCAGTACTACTTCGTGCCTCCATTGAGTACAAAGGTGAAGATAGTGAGGGATCCAGTGTCGAAGAGGCTATACGGAACAATGAGTTCTATGAGATAAATTTTGAAGGAAAGCGCTCGTTTCGATTTTTGCTAGGGTATCTTGTCGAGTTTCTTCTCGCAATGTTTGTCTACTACCCTATTGCAGTCACTATAATCTTCTCCGGAGTGCTTGGGTGTAGAGGAAGGATCCCTGTCTTGGGTGGAAGGCCACGAGAAATCAAAAAGGAAATGAATTATGCACTGAACAAGAAAAATATGCTCAACACTGGTGAAGGTGCCGATGATACCGACGAGACTTCGGATGTCTATTCGACTAGCTACAGAGATGATGGTACGGAGAGAAATGATGATAATCGCATTGTTTAAAACTGCGAAGGTACTGCAAGGATGTGGATGTGGGTTCGTTTATCATTAATATTACATGTAACGCATTAAGCTAATTAAATACCCCAAGCCGTTGCTAACAGTGTAAAAGTCTCCAACCGGTTGATTCATGCAATGTGCACATGTATAATATATAATTCTACCCATGAGTCATTGGATCGACTCTTCGTTTCTGCTCCATTTTCATTTGTTGAATAGCTCTGTTCAGATCATCTCCACCTGTGCTGTTGTCATTGTCAGAATTAGGTGCCGAAGATGGAAATGAAATATCATTAAATGACGGCGAGGATTTGCTTGAACTATTGTCCATTCCGTTGCTCTCAAAGCCCATGTTCTGAAGAGATTTTCCGAAGACTGCGATTGGATCTTCTGCATCAGCTTGAGATTTGACAATATTCGACAGATCATCCGCGTAGCAGAGGTGTGGAACCAGCGTACTTAGCGACATTGATGCAAGGACATCGCGGCGTGTACTCATGTTGCTCCATTCTAAGGTTGTGACAGCGTCGTCTTGACATCTTTCACTTACTTGGCAGATCTTTCTACTACTCTTGCAATGGTTGCGCGGAGTAAAAAAGCCGTCCACCTGAGCTATATTGAAAAGCGTGCTTCCCAGCGCTAATATGTAAGCTTTCACTCTCATATTCATATTATTATCACCCGGTGGGCGTGAGAAAGGCAAAGCGCGGAGAGAGAAGATTTAGATAAGTCGTCTGTAAATGAAATTACAGGTATATTCATTGTAGAACCCATTATACCTTGGAATATCCAGAATCCATATCTCCTTTCTCCTCATCTCTTTTGACGACACCTACCCCCTTACAATGATATCACAGTTGGCTAGAATAGGCATTCGTAGAGTTCTTTTCAAAACCGTTCAAGAGAGTCTGCCATGTTCATCTGGGATGTTGAGCCTGGTTCGAAGTGAGTTGGAACATCATCGTTATTTTAGTGGGTTAAATGGTGATGGCAAAAACGGGGTTGAGGCTAGTAAATTCACCCACGAAGTGAAGGTCATAATGCCTGATGTTGCAGAGGGAGCTGATATGAAAGGTGGGTGCATTTAATATGATCCAGTGACGATTCTCTTATCAAGCTATGTGTCAGCTCCCACTCGTCTATGTCTAAACTGATCTCTAATCTACTCTACAAGGCAAGATTGAAAAGTGGTACAAACAAAAGGGTGATTTGATCAAGAGAGACGATGTACTCTGTGATATAGAAACCGAAGTAAGTGAATAATCTTTACATATTAAAATGTTGATGCATTACCCATCTTCATCCATGGATACTCTCATCATTCCACATTCTTTGAACAGATGTTTACATTTGGTCTATCGACAGATGATAGTTATGACTCCATAATGGGGGATATTTTAGGTGAGCTACAAAGTAGATTGGATATTTTACTGCATTCCTTCTTTTATACTCAATAAAACGCCTTTGCTACAGTTCCTGAAAACTCGGAACCAGTAGCAGCAGGTACTGTTATATGCACAACTTTCAATGAAGGGCACGGTGATGATTGATTGCTAGTAAGAAGTGATTGTGAACACAATTCTTTGTACACTCTAGCTTTTTTGGTTTGGACCAATGCTGTGCAATTTGGAACTATTTGGCAGATTCAGTTGGGCTCCTGCGTTCTTTAGGTAAAATATCAATGGTATAGAAGTTTATTTTGGCCACAACAAACAGAGCCTCTTATTCTTAAGTTTACACATACACGGAATGGACAGTCAAAGAATCAAAAGCTTGGTGGGTTCATAGGATCAATTGATGTTGAGCGAGTGTGGCTATTCGCCCTATCAGCAAGCTCTTGCATTGGCATTGAGGTGATAGGTTCATCTTGGCCATCTTTAAGCATCTCTTCTTTACTTAGTAGCACATAACGTTTCTCATCACATCCATATGCATTAGGCCGCAACTCAATCACTGTATTCAATGGGATGCTGACAAAGGGAGCTTGTTCGCGAGGGAGGCCCATAAAATAGGCATACAGCAGCCTATGAATACCTTGATGTGCTAATTTGTGAAAGAAGATGTGGTTGGTGAGCTTTGATTCAGAAGTGAAATGTGGATGAAGTATCCCAACCAAATTTACCAACAATTAAAATAGGCTCGCGGGTGCGTTCAATGTCCATCACGATTTGTTCCAGTCTCAATGTTACATCCATGTACGATTCGCCTAACATATGAAGTACAGATTGAACGTCAGTAATCATCTGGAAATATTATACTGCACCAAACTGCAAACGAAACAATTTACTAACTTACCTCGTGGATAACGATAGGTAAGTTTGTCTTCCTGACGTCTGGCGAATTCTTCTGGAAACCTCTCCTTGATCTCTTGATATGTTAAACCATCACATACACCGGCATAAAGCTCATCCAGATTTCTCCTGGCTCTTCCCCTGAATTGGATCCACTTCACTGCAAATCATAAAAGAAAATTTCAAGATGAATGTCTATGCATTCATAAAAATGAAGCCAGGCAGCGTTGATACGAACCAAGTCGATTACCTTCGTCGTTGTTGTCCCATTTGAATGTTACACTTTCCTGCTTGATGAATTGAGCAGTCTCCTTTGTTCTTCTCAACGTCGAAGTCCATAGCCTAGCTGGGCGAACCTCGCTCTTTTCTTCTCCAGTTACCTCATCAACCACCAATTTTTTTGCGACTACATCTTTGGCAAAGTCTGCAAGACGTCGGGCGTATTCAAGTCCAGCTTCTGTCAAGCCTGAATCCCCACCGATCTTTCCTACAAGGTTGTACTCGGACTGACCATGACGAGAGAGGTAAAACTCTCTGGGAAGAAGGTGTAGATTCATGACGAAGTGAACGACTTTTTGTGAGAGATAGCCCCTCACATTGTGCACCACGAAGGTTTCATTGTTGATTATCTTGATATGGGAGCCATCTTTGTTATCCACATGCTCGTAAACATCAAAATAATTCTCTCTCCTTTTCTGGAAATCCTTCAGAGCCGCGGCTGCATCAATACCCTTGTAGTCAGGCGTGTTCAAGTGAATGTTACGAATGTTTGACTCAAGGACATCCTCTTTATCAATAATGCTCTCCAAAACTACAACTTTGCACTCCAGACTCTTCAGAGTATCCCTGATATGAGCCCTCCTGGAATGATTTGAATTGGTGGAATCCAATACCCCCACACGCACACCATCTTGTTTCATGAAATCTATCAGATCATGCAACGCCATATCACAAGCTTGCAATCGCTTTGCCATAAACTCCTCATTGGAATGATCAAAAAAGTTGGCTGGCAATTGAGCACCGTGGAGCTTGCGACGGTAGTCGCCCACGTTGAATATTTTTGCGGGGATGTCGAGGAAAAAAGAGAGGTAGCGTACAATACGGTTGGCAATGTGAGTTTTACCCGTAGCTGGCAGACCACACATGATGATAATGAGCTGGAAATATATATATATAAAGAGAAGCCACACTTGATTTAGAACATGAACATCAAAGAAATCAGATGGAGAGCGCAGCAAAGGGTGAACTCACCTTTTCGGATTCTGTGCAGTCGCCACCGACAACTCCAAGAGGCGTCGCATTTTCTCCTTCAGGAATTACATGAGGGGTGGGGTTGTAGTCGCTCGACATGGTTGTGATTGACCTCTAAGCTAAAAAAGGGAGGCTGGGTTTGGCGGAACCGCGGAACACATTTTTTACTTTTATCGCCATCATTGATGCCAATGACAGATGTCCGTGATTGAAGTTTTAGGATTCGTTTGGATTCGTCACAGATTAGATGATACGCCGCCATCATTGATGCCAATCACAGATGTCCGTGATTGAAGTTTTAGGATTCGTTTGGATTGGACAGATTAGATACTTCCGCGACGACAGGCAGACTGGCTGCAGCCAAATTCCTTCCTCTGTTCTAAAAAACAGAATTTGTTGCTGATGCTCTATTAGTGTGAGATATCTTCGGTGGCAGACAGACTGTAATAGGTTCACCACCTACAAGAACGGTCGCTCAATTTTGGAAAAAAACACGATTTTGTATTTACCCCCGAAATCAGTTCTTAATAGGTTATCAGCTCAAAATAATATTTTTTGCAATGGACAGATGTGCGGCGGAGCAAAAACGAACATGTGAGAAGAGGAAAAACAGACGTACATTTTTGCATTTTTCGTGCCCGCAGGGCACGATATATTCCCCTGTGTGTGGTGTGTGGGCTTGTGTG
>JALLPI010000310.1:0-22859 GCA_036939935.1 Cyclotella atomus | reverse complement strand
TCACAGATGACTATCAAAGGTCATTAATGTTAAGTAATTGATGATACGACTGTCAAATCTCGGTCTCCTTAATTAAAAAGTCTGGAAAAAAGCGATACCATAAAAAATGATTCCGGCGACTCCGGTACCAAAAATCCCGAAAAATGGCCCTGAACCGGAATTTCGAACCTAGTGCGACCGGAATTTGCAACCTAGCAATCGAGGCTCTCAAGCCTCTTCACGAGATTCAATCGAGTAGCCGTGGGACCCATCAAGCCTTTCTCTGCAAGTGATGAGCCACATAATCTTCGCAAGAACCGCAAGAGGCGTCGATGTCGTGGCTACCAATCAATCGGGTGCATGGCACATCGCATGCGTTCAAATCGACATTCGAGCTCGTCATGTCATGCCATCAACGGTAATCTGACGTTGAGCAATCAACTGTTTGTGCTTCTCAAGCAACAAAACGGAATGGGCAGTGACGCCCCTATAAAAGAAAGAAGTATGTTCAAGTACCGGTAGCCAGTCCTCTGTCCTCTAATACAATTGCCATCGTGACGTGATTTGCAGCACAACTTACTGGATGACAAAAGGGGATGTTCATTTGCAAAACAAACACAACACAACACAACAATCAATGAGTGTTGGAGCCGTGTTGGGGACAGACTTGTACAGACACAACAACTCATAGGGATTGGCCATTGGCTATATTAAAGTATTAGTTTGCAAATGCCAAATGAAAATGAGTCTTTCTTTGTACAACATAAGAAGCAGGCAAAGCAAATTACTTTAGAGAGAGGCCATTGTAATAAAGTAAAGTCAATGGAAGTCAATGTTTCAATGTTCAAGTATTTCGAGGACTTAAACAAGCTGCTTGAAATGAGGTACAGAAAAGAGAACATTGGCAACTGTTTGCAAAAAAAAACTGTCGTCGAACTTTCAATGTTCATCTTTTCTGTTTTGGGTCGGAAAGGACTTAAACACGCTCTAAGTCCAGTGATAGACACAAATGCGAGACTAATCAATTGCAAGCACAAAAACTTGGCTCCAACCAAGGTTTTCGACAGATTGATTTGAACTTCCAATCGCTTCTATTTGTTTCTAACCGCATTTGATTCTCTGACCACATTAATATATACACTGGATGTGGATGCGGAGAGCAAGATATCTATATCTATCACTATCAGTCAGATCAGAAATTTTCTGGGGACCGGACAGAATCCCTGGTTGATTAAGTACCATTGAATTGAAATGAATTGAATGACGAGTGCAGCTCTCATCAAAGGAAGTACTTATACCTATCTAGAAATGATATCCGAACTTCGTGAGAAGGTTCAACTGACTTGAAACGCCCGCCCCCGCCGCCCGCCGGCCCGCATGAACCGTAGATGACCCAACCGAGGTCCGAGGTCGGAACATCTCTCTACCCTCATCAACCATAATGAAAGCCAGTAGCATCTCCTCCAAAATACTGCACAAAAGCTCCAGCCTCCCCGTCGTCGAGAACTTTCCCGTCGAAACCCTCGAGATCTCCCGCGACAGACGACGCAGCTCCGCCTCCGAAATCACGATGGACATGAGAGGGCAAATGGCCAGAATGGCCAGCGACCGTGCCAAACGACCAGAGCGTAAGTCCATGCTCGCCAAGGCCAATAGTTTCATCTACTCCAAGACGTGGCGTGAGCGCAAGAAGAAGAAGAAAGAAGAGGCTCTCAAGATGGAGGAGGGGTCCAGCGTCGATGAGCAGATTGTAATTAATAGGGATTTGTCGAGGAGGAAGCGTAACTCGTTCTTAAGGGGGAGCCATACGAGGCAGGCTTCAGTGCAGGATATGAATGCTACGAATGTTACTGCCTACTTATCGGCTAGGGTGGAGGCCGAGAGACCGGTGGTGATTGATGTCTATGATCATTCATCTGCAATTCAAAAAGCGTTGTCGAAGCCTCACATGTTGGATGTTCGGTTCAAGGGTGTGGACGGGGTGTCTGTGCATGCCAATAGCTTCATTTTGGGTTGTTATAGTCCTGGTTTAGAGGAAGTCTTCTTCAAGAAGAAGAAATTGGCAGCATATGATGCAAAGAGCCAAAAGCTCACAGTTGACTTCTGCAATAGTCATGTGCTGAAGGCTGCTGTTCATCATTGTTTTACGGGAGAACTACCAAATGATTTTAATGTATCTGACAATAATGAGGATATTGCAAGGAACTTGGCACAGCTAGGTAGATTTGCTTCAACATTTCAAATGAGGGCTCTAGGAGAAGTATCTTATAGGGCAGCAAGGAAGTTAATCAATCGCAGAACAGTCTTGGCATGTGCAGTTTTTGATGAATTATCATGCCTAGATGGAGTTGCTGGCTTCGATAGTATCAAAGGCTACGCGCTTGATACTATTCGTGAAATGCCAATGGACACATTGTTAGCGGGGGGAGTTCAGTGGATGAGTGAACACTCGATCGACTGTATTATGCAAGATCATGATATGGATGTGGACGAGTTCTACATGTTCAAGATCTTGAATGCATGGGAGCAGGGTGCTGATAGAGTTCAGGATCGGTTATCAAAAGCGAAAAGGATGGCTGCGAGCATTGAACTTAAGTTCATCAATACAGAGCTTCTCAACTCACAAATTAGAAGCTCGGGTTATTTTGATGAAGAAAATCTCGCGTCATCTCTTCGAGCAATTGAAGAAACTTTGGCTTCTCGCGATCCTCACGAGATGGAACGTGTTATAGTTGAAGGGGCTGGGCAAGGTGAGCAAAATTGAAAATGATCAATTTGTTTCCACCGATTTATTTATCTTACGTGTCGGTATATAGCTCATGTGAACGGAATTTATGTCCGCGTTCTAGATGAGCTGGGCATGGCAGAGGAGGACATTCTCTTTGTTAAGGAAGCAGATGACGGCATCAGTGATGTTGGGTTGTACCTCTACAACAATAAGTGGAATATCGCTATGTGCACAGATTACTCCCATTCTTTCTACTCGTGCCCAGACAATAAGGTGAGGCAGGAGGCTGAGCTAGTGCCACGGAATGGTTGGACAGCATCATATGGAGAACATGAGCCGTCTCCTACATGTACCTATTTGCCAAACACACGTGCAATTAGGACATCACAGACTACTGTTCTTGCTCCAAATCTTGAAGAAATGATTGACCCAACTATTGCAGAGAAGAGAAGATCTGGTTTCTTCGACAAGGCGACTGATGATACCATTGAGAAGAGAACCATGACTTTGGAGCAAATGATGAATTTGCCAGAGGATAGAGAACACATCAATACGCCAAATGAGGCCAATCACAAGATATTTATCTGACGAATCTTTTAATTTCAGAGATTAGCTGCTGCTAAAGTGCAATTTCAATTCATGTGGTGGAGGGTTGAGTGGGGGCTAAATTAAGTATGTTTATTATGTAAACCTGCTTGTGCGTCAAATTTAATTGCACCAGAATTCATTTAAGAGTTTCTTTGTTAAGATGTAAAAAAGGTTGGCAGGCACCTGAGTTCAAGAAAAAGAGCAGTCACTATCGAGGTCTGTTCATTGAAATATTCATATTTATTATTTTCGTTATGTGAGAGATAACTGTATAGAAAATAACTGAAATAGCTTGAGTACGTGAATGTGTTTGTGGACTATGAGATGGAGTACAGTCGAGTCCGCCAAAGACTGAATTTACTCATTGTCTGGTGAAATTTGCAAGAGGGGTTTCTGTGGGACTTGGCCTGGTGCTGGAGAATTTTCAGGCACATCCACATCACTGCGCTTCCTTTTCTTGCCGCCTTTCTTCTTAGCCCCTTCGTCAAAATGGAGCTCGGCATCAACCTCACCCTCTCTCATGAGGACGCGAAACAAGGCATATGTACGGATGGCTGTGTTCCAATCGATTTCATTATCACCAGCCGAACAGATGGGTGATACATGAGCAGTGAACTTAGGCATGCCCTCAGCGATACTAATGCCCTTTTCGTGGATGCGTTCTTTTTCACTTGGGAGATACTCGGTGATCCTGGCCTCAGAGAGATTGTACGCTTTCCTGAGAAACTCGTTTAGATTGAGGAGCAAGCTGCGAGCAACACAAGTTAATGATCATCTGGAGAAAGTAATTTACCGACAGGAGAAAGAGAAAAAACTCACTTGATACCTGATGCCCTCTCACAAAGAGCTCCAAATTCACCAGCGTTGAAGTTATCATCTTTGATCAGATTAGATGCAAATGCAGAACTCTTGGGATTCTTTAGCTTGGCACACTTCTCGAGCTCGTCTTCTGCGACATTGGGATCGCACACATCATTGCCCAGAATCTCGGCAAAACGAACTAGAAGCTCATTTCCATCAAGAGCGGTGATACATGATGCATGGTAGACGATGAACAAAGGATCAGCAGTACAGTTGTATGGAAGATGGGCTAGAATTTGGGCTGCGAATGCGAGGAGTGGCAAGCGGTCAACATCATCGCCCTTCAAATGTTTTGCCTGCAAGAGCGAATCGTGGCTCGACTCTCTTTCAAACATTCCAATAATGGATTTGTATAGACCTTGACGTTGCGCCTTCTTATTGCGAATGGAACTCTCCTTTATGACTTCGTCAAAAATTGTGTTGAAGGCGGTTCTGGCACCTTCGCTCTTGTTTTCGAGCAATGCAGTGACAGATGATCCATTGTTCTCACTTTGTTGAGGATACACAGCTTTTTGGAAGTTGAATGCGCGCTTAATCCCGGCTTGGATGCGCTGATTGAGCATATCAGGTCTCTTTTCTCCTTCATTGATCAACAGCTTTAGCGCAAGACTACGCGTTGACTGAGACTTGACATCGCCTTGCATTGCTAGAAGGTATGGCACTGTTTCCATCGGGTTAATCAGACCTTGACGCAATAAATGTCCAATTAGGTCCACAATCATGCATCTGACCTTCTCGTCCTTGCTCAGAGTCATCTCGTATAGGCGAGGTGCATGCTTAGTCAACACGCTGCCACTGATGGACGAGTCACCGTCTTGGTCGCCACTGATTCTGACACTCGTTGTGATGTTCTTCTGAGCTGCCATCTTGGCTTTAGCCTCACCACTCTCGATCCTTATCTCCTCTGCCAGGAGAATGTCTCTCCAAGATCTCAGAGCTTCAGTCTGCACACTTGGAGGAGCGTCATCGGACATTACGTCATTGATGACGCCCATCTGCTGAGCGGCTAATACAACCCGAGGACGGCTAATGAACACGCCAGTCATGGCTTTCAATGCGAGGCACTTGGTCGTTTCATCGTCCTTGCCCAGATACTTGAGGAATATGGAGAAGCAGGCATTTGAGAGGATATTATCAGAAAACTGAAGATCGTTGACTGGGGGCACTTCGGAGAAGATGCTGGGGTCAATGTTGTGATGATCATTGCTCTGACACTCATAATAGCGGCAAATACTGCCAAGAGCAGACAAAGCGCGCCTCACGTTATCTTTGATGGACTTTTTCGTTGTAGAACCATTGATTGAATCCACTGTCTTGATGAGATATGAATAGAACTATAAGGCGATTGAGAATGGAGGATGTTAGCACTGTATGATTTAGCTGAGAAAGGTGGCTTGGATTTACCTGTTGGGCTAGCTTGTGAAGATTCTTTCCTTGAATACTATCTGGCTTGGCATGATGGTGATTGGTCAGCTTGCACAAGGCTTCAACGGCCGAACTCACTGCATCACTTGGGAACTTGTAGGCGATATTGACGAGGTCTGTTGGTAGCCCTCGATTCGTCAACCGTGACAGTTCCTCGAGAGTGAAATGGGGGGAGACGCGGCTGATAATGTTACTCACATTGCCAACAATTTGAGCTTCGTAGCGCTTGGCCCCGTTATCACCTTTGAGATATGGTACAATAGTGTCGATGTGTGGAACCAAGAGCTCGGGATATGCCTGAGAGAACACTCCAAGAGTAGAGAAGATAGCAACTAATTCTTTGCCGTCGCTCTCTTGATTTGATCTGGTGTCTTCAAACTGAAGAAGGATCTCAAATAAAGAGGACACTAAGCTCTTACACTGTCCGCGTGCGTCTTCTTGTCGTCGTTTCCTTTCTGCAACCTTCTTGTCCTTGTCTCCTTCGGCGAATCCGAACAGAAGACCTTTGACAAGGCAGGTCAAGTCTTCTGGACTTCCAGAAACCTTCACAACCTCCACCATTTGCTTCGCTGCTTCTCGGCAATAGAGCTCGGCCTTCATCCCGGCTAGAGGAGATTTCTTTGACTCTGCTGCCAAGTTAGTCACACTCATGTTGAACGAAGTGCTGTCAAACCAGAGCGTATGAAAGGTCTCGAAGATCAGGTCACGAACGTTGTCGTCTTCTTTTCGATCAGATGCCCTCTGTAACATGCAGTTCATGACTGCAGCACGGCCTTGATAAGTGGGGTTGGTGAGCAAGATGTCTCTAAATATCTTGACAATTCTAAGTGTGGTTCGAAGAGAAGTAAGTGAGATTTCTTCCAAAAGTTTGGCGTTTGTAATTGGCCAGCGCTTACCTTTTCCTGACAGAGACTCCCTTGTCAACAATTCTCTCAAGCAATGGAGTATGAAAGGCTGGTGCTAAACTTGGAGTTTGCACAACATATTCACCCACAAGAGATACTGTTGCCTCGCGAACTGAAATGGAGGGGTCGTAGAAGCAACGAGACACCTCCTTGCGTACTGCAGACTTGGCCATCAATGAAGGGTCCACATTCACAACTTGAAGAATGGCCTTCACAGACAATTTACGAAGTGATGCCATATCATCAGACATGAGTTTCAGCAAGACTCCGATCAACTTTGCCAAACTTGTAGAGAGCTCAGAACCAGCAACCAACGCTTTCATGATGCGATCCAATCCATCAGAAGAGAGCTGGGGGCGCTGAATTTGCTTTTGCTGGACCGTTTCTCGAGACCACTGTGCAATTACTGAAATGAATAAATCAAGGCAAGAATAAGCCACAAATATCATCAATACAATGCAGCAGTTTGAAGAAAAACGGAAGGGGCTTACCATGAGACCGAACAAGTTCCAAATCGAACACCCCAACAAACTTTTCAGGATTTGACCGGGCCACTGCCAAATTCTTTATCCAAGTTGCAATGATAAACTCTCTAACTGCATCAGATTGTGGAGAATCCGAATACTCAGCAGCTTTGGTGACTTGGTGCAGTAGCAGCTGACGCATAGCATGGCTGTGATCGAAAGAAGAGAGATGACGCGAAGTGTCGCTGCCGTGTGCAAACACTTTGGCCTGATCAAGAACTGTCGACTGCAAGGTACAGTCATCACAAAACCATGCATCGGGCACAGCATCCTTCGTAATACCAATGCATGAGCCGTGATACCAAGAATGGCAACGGTCGCAATCAACCATGAAGGTGTCTGTGTCCTTGCCACAGAAGCATCGGTTAACCTCCTCTTTCGGCTCGCATTCGCTAGGGCTGAGCGTCTCGGGCAGCACCTGAAATGGATTCTCTCTGTACTCATGAACACTGATAGCTACAGTGGAAGTAATCTTTCCAAAGGCATCCATTGCCGTTGCAAGATAAGTAGCTTCCGCAGGTGCATTCTTGGGAGCTGAGCTAGCTCTCATTAGATCATTGCCAAGTCGACTTGATAGGTAGAGCAAGAGCATCTCAGCAGCAGGGAATTCAGGCTGGTGTCTGATTGCCAAGAGATCATCAACCAAGTTGTGCAGGATGGGTCGGAACTCAGAGGCGCCACCCTCTTCTCCTTTTCTTGAGCAGCGAAGCAGCAGCTGGGCGGTGAATTGATTGCACACAGCTACACAACCGTCCAATCCTGATGCATCATTAGCTTTGGAGTTGTCTTTCTCTTGATCTCCTTGTTCCTCGTCTTCTTCATCGGCACCACCTTCTGCCATGCCATCATCTGATTGGCTGAGGTAATTAAAGAAGCGAAGTGAGGCAAGGATATGTTATACACATTCTAGAGAAGCCATGAGACATTTGCGCAACTTACATTGGCATCTGAACACAAGCTTGGACAAACAGAAGAACCAAGGCAGAAATCGGCTGAATGCACTCATGATCCCCAATAGCAACAGAAGACGAAGCAACAGGTTCCGCCTTGACCTTTCCCTCATTCGCCTTACTGGAACTGCTCATCTTCTTCACCAAAAATGTCCTCAAAGACCGCTTGGACGTGGGGAGCTTCAGCATCAGTGGGAATAAATCCTCAATAATAATAGACCTATGCCTCGGATACCGACGAAAGATCGACACCAATACATCCATCGATGATACTTGGACGAGACTCGCCAATGAGGTCGTATCACTTCGAACGAACGAAGATGCATCGATAGACAGTGTCGACAGAGCCGCAGCACTGAGAGTAAATAATAGACGATCGTCCATCTCGTTGGCGATAATAAATGCATCTGTTCTTTCTAGAATCGTTCCAAACAATCCTATAGTAGAGAGGATGGGGGTGTAGACTGTTTTCATGTTCTTGCATGCATCATTTCTCGTGGGGGATAGGGAGGTGGTTTTGCGTCTCTTTTTCTTGGGAGAGACGGGATCAGCTGCTGCTGCTGCTGCTTGTTCGTCTTCGGAGCTGTCGTTTACGGCATTGCCTGGGACTGAGACACCTAGATGACCGGTGTTGGATAGAGATGGAATGATGTGCCTGTTGATGTGGCTGAAATATTGTAGATGCATCGAGGATGTTTTAGCAAAGGGTCGACAACAAACGAACAAAGCAACCCAATGTACAAACAATCAAAGTCATACGAAGAACTCACTTTTTGATCAAATCAACACAATTTTCTACAGCATCATCCTCCACAGCCCTCTTATCAATGCCCTTGCATCCCATAATCCCCAATAAAATATTGGCAGCCTCCAAACTTCTCTGTAATATTTGAAGTCGCCTGTACCCCCCTCCCGGTTCTAGTTTCGATTCTCCCAAAGATCCCAGTGGTGCAGAGTTCGGACCTGAATATTTAGGTTGCTGCATCCACTGTCATAAAGAGGAAACGATGAGTGAATATATTCAGCGGTGCGAGTGTGTGTTGGCAACAGAAAAAAAATACATGAGACGAAGAATATCCAACACAAAACGAACCTGCTGCACACTAATAGTAGGAGCACCACCACCATCACCACCAGCCCCATCCTTCATCTTGACAACATTCCTCCCCTCCCCCACCAAATCAATGCCCACCCCGCTAGCAACATGACGATGCAGCATTCCCGCCAGCGAAACCACCGTATCGGCCTCTACGGTATTCCAAACGTCATGTCGTAGAAACGAAAGTTGAGATAATTCCGAATTGGTGAATGGCCCTCCTTCGACTGTTAGTTCGGATTTTTTGGTGTTGTTGGCCACGGAGGATTCGCGGGAGGTGGCCTCTCGTGATTCTGCCGCGTGGATGATCCGTTCGATGATTTCGGTGGTATCGTTTGAATCTGCAGTGTTGTTGGGTTTGAGTGTTTTGTTGTTGTTCGTTTTGGCGTCGGTGCCTTCGGATTCGTCGGATTTGGTGCGTTTTCGAGTGTTGGCCATTGCAGTATTAGAATTCAATGACGCAATGTTGTCGGTGGAGAGAGGAATGGACGCCGATGGGATGGCTTCTGGGTGGAAGTGGGAGGACGATGAGTTGAATTGTTGTTGTTGGGATTGTTGAGATAGATTATTACTGGTGGAGGATGGTGCTGGCTCTGGATAGAGAGATGAATTAAAGCCAGATGATGAGTGATGATTATTGTTCATTGTGAGATGAGAGCCGTTTTAGAAAAGAAGAGAGGTAGGGTGCAGTTCGTTGCTTTGTTTGCTTGCTTGATGCGTGATGCTTTTGCTTTTTTGCCGGCCATGGCGCGAGAGTAAGTGGGGCTTGCACTATCTTCACAGGTGTCATGTGGGCAGTTAACAGCTCCTTTTGGGTTGAAAAAGGGCAGACTCGTTTTGTACCCGCAATCCGAAGTCCACCTGTATTCCATTTAGTGGTAGATACTGGTACAGATCCTCCCCCAACACACATCACCGAAGGCAATCGCACATCGCACAACAGGCACAGCCAACTCGTCATCAACGGCAAACAGCCAACAGAGAGAGGCAATACTACTCAATACAACAGCCACAAATAAATGAGACGATCGAGACGACGTCGTCCATCACCCTTCACACGAGACACCAACAACATCACTATAATCCCAGAAAACATGCAAGACGAAAACACAACCCTCTCCACCGTCCGACGATCCTCCGTCTCACGTCGTCTCGACCCGCTGCTATCATTGGATTCCTGTCGTCAACGTGCCAGATCGGAGGAACGCAATGTACCCGAGCCCGACAGTGACGATGAAGAGGCCATTATCGACAAACAACATAGTCCCAAGGGATTGTTGACCAGAATTGATTCCGATCCGCTAGACTCTCCAGGAGGAACAGTCACCAAGCAACCACGAGAGATCAAGAAACTAGTTGTACAAGACGCAGTAGCAGTAAGCCCCAAGAAAAAGTCTCCAGTGTTGCCAACATTACCCCGCTATCCCATTTCCGAAACGAAGAATCACAACTGTTGGTCGGAACCTCATGCGGGCAAATGCTTCAAGGTCCGTGGAGAGAATTATTTGGCTGATAAGAAGAAGGTTGCTAGTGGCCCGTATATCTTTCCTGCTAGAGGTGCTGACTTGATTTTAACGAATAAGGAGAGTGGGAATGGGACAGATATTGCAGAGAGGCATTGTGTGCTTGCTGGGCATGTGAGGAGTGTCCCTACTTTGTGAGTATTGTACCTTGTGCACATCTGTTTGTTATCAAGTTGCACGTGTTATTTACACTATCTACTCATCATTTCTGTCCTGCTGCTCATTCAAAGTATAATCAATTTCTGTTTTCCATGGGGTGTGCTAGTAAATTACTACGAGATCCCAGACCTGTATGCATCATTTCTCCAAAAGAAAGAACGAGGGGATACAATCCACGATGAAATGCTAGAATGCTTTGCACCTCATGAGCGTAACGTTATTAGATTCTTAACGGGGGATGATGCCCAGAGGCAGGATAAGTTAAAGTTGATCCCAGTTTGTATAGAAGGTCCTTGGGTGGTGCGGCAGATGATAGCTGGCAAACCAGCTGTCATTGGGAAGAGGCTGCCAGTGAGTTACAAATACCATCCTGCGGATCGTTCTAAGGGGTTGGAAATGTGCTTTGAGGCGGATCTCGATATTTCGGCATCGGATCCCGTGGGTAAAAAGGTGGTTAAGCTGTGCACTACCTATCTTACATCTGTCACTGTTGATATTGGGGTTGTGATTGAGGGAATTGAAGGTGATGAGCTGCCGGAACAAATGCTTGGTTGCGTGAGAATACACAAGTTGGATTCTTTGCTATCACCTACTTTGCCTCCATGTTGATATGTGTTAGTCAGAGTGTATTATGCTCTTGTGAGCAGTTGTTATCGTAAAATGTTGTCATCACAACATAATATGCTTGCTACAATTGCTTAAGTCTCTTCTATACGTATACCTTGAACACCACTCAGATTCATCTTTGTTACGAGCTGCTCAGACAAAGAAGGTACTTGATGAAGGCCTATTGCATTTGAAAACTGATTGGATAGCTGAACAATATCATCTTTTGATTTGGCATTGATACGATCGGCTTGTCCAATATAGTAACCCAGAAATGCAAGATATGCAAGCTGAGCGCTGGTACAAAGTTTGTTTCCCCTGCTTTTTACAGTATCAAGGTTGCTTTCCATCCAGTCAAGTGGTTTGTTTTGAGACCTTTCACTCAACATAGCTTGCATGTCTTCATTTAGTGGTACAGCCATGCCTTTCAACTCAGTCAAAAATTTCTTTTCAAATGGAAGCAATACCAGTAGGCCTGTTCCATCTTTTCCAGCTCTGGCTGTCCTGCCAAGGCGGTGGATGTACTGTTCTCTTGATTCCGGCAAGCCGATTTGTATTACCTGAGTCACATCTGGATAATCAATCCCTCTTGAACTCAAGTCACTGGTAAATAATATTGCATCCTTTGCTTTCTTAAAGTTCTCACTAGCAGTGTTTCTTGACGATTGACTCTTTTTGGAATGCAGCTCTATCACAGGGTAATCCAAGCCATCATTCAAGAAGTCAGCGAAGAAACTAACCATACGAGCAGTCGGAAAGAAGACGATGATTTTGTAAGGTTTGGTCCGTGTAGCTTGTTTCAGAATAGAATAGATGTAGAACATGATGTTCTCCACATCTGGAAGTATAACATGAGATTGAGTAACTCGAAGATTTGTAGGAACTGAACTTTTTCCATCTCCAACACAGTCAACTTCAAGGTAATCTTCTCTAATGCTATCTTTCATAGCTTGCTTCAAAGTTCTCGGGATTGTCGCCGAGAATAGCATTGTTTGCCTCTTTTCTTTGCGTGGCATAAATGATATTATACGTTGGATGTCTTTCCTGAAGCCCATATCAATCAACCGATCTACTTCATCGAGAATCAAAATATCTGTCTTTGCAATGATATCATCACTAAACTTTCTACCGCGTACTCTTGTGCCTTGTATATGTTCCAGTACTCTCCCGGGAGTAGCAACCAAAATACTCGGTAGCTTCTTGTTTAGCAAAGCCATATCTCTTGCAATCTTGGTGCCGCCATACATGACTTGAACTGTAAGGTCCGCGTGATGTACTAAAAGTTTCTCTGCCTCCTCCCCAATTTGGATTGCTAGCTCTCGAGTTGGAGCGATAACCAAACATCCGATACTATTCCCTGGTAAGTATGTTGGATTGCGGGTAATTCGTTCCACGGTTGGTATCAGAAACGCGAGAGTTTTACCAGTACCCGTTCTTGCACGTGCCAAAACATCTTTACCCGAAATGGCTGCATTGTATGTTTCTGCCTGCACCTGGGTCATCTTTTGTAAACCCATATCTTCCACCAATGCTCTTTTGGAGCATGGATGAATATTGTCACAGTCTGCAAAAGATTGTTCTGTTAGCAATGTAGGATCCTGCGATGCTTCATTTTGTCTCGTCTCTATCAATGCTTTGCGTTCAGCAATCTTCTTCGCGGCAATGGGTGGCCGTATAGGTCGTCGGATTGCGTGCAAACGTGATGCCTTTTGATATATGGTTACATGTATGCACTGATGTCTCAATTGAAAGGCCTCGCTTGGTTGATGGCACCACGAGAAACATACATACATCAGTAGTATAGATCGCTCTCTGGGAAAGACCATGCCGTTTGTTTGCCTAACAATTTGCCGCGCACCTCAACAAGTGAAAGTGTCACTGAAGAGGTTGACTGTGGAGATCTCTGTGGAAGGATATAATGGGAGAGGGAGACACTCCAGGGAGAGGTCGAATCGATTGATTGGAGAGGGAAGGGGAGGAAGAGTTTGGCAGACCTCACATGACAGGTAACCGTTTTATTTCAAACCTGAATACCTTGTGATACGATAATCATTTTCAGCTGCTGCAACCACACCAATACAGCCAGCAACCAACAGCACCGAAGCAACAACAATGGATGACGAAGACGACCGCCGCTATGATGATGACGAAGACGATGAAGAAGAAGATGGCGAGCGTCTACCGCCAAAAGTAGAGGAGTTGGCTCAGGCCTCAGTCCCAACAACTCTCAAGGGCGTTCGTGCCTGCCTTTGCTGTGGAATTGTCAAGACGTTGGATCAGTTTTTGGAATATGGGTGAGCTCACCTGCTGCTATTTATTGTTTTCGAATGATTGCATCTAACATGATATCAACATATCGGCTTCATCTTTCACCTTGATAGATGTGAGAACTGCCCGTTTTTAGATACTGTGAGTTAACACATTGCATCTTTGTCGGCGCACGACCATAAACTTATCTGTTGATCATGTCATTATTTGAAAGGCTGGCAATCATGAACGTTGCAATGCATACACAACTGCTTTCTTTGAGGGGCAAGTAGCCGTGATGGATCCCAGGGAATCGTGGGCTGTAAGTATGTTAGAATTCCTCATCTTGGTCGTTGAGTCTCAATCTAATGGTTCGTATTATTTCGTTCACAGGCAAAATGGATTAGATGTGACACTTATCTCCCAGGAATATATGCTATTTCAGTGACAGGTCAGTTTGATAGGGATATGGAAGAGGAATTGGAGAGCAGAGGTGCAAGATGGAGGTGCCGTCCTGCAGGAGTAGATGCGACAAGTGGGGTGCAGTAACTGCTTATGAGTTGTGACGGAGAATTACTTTGGGGAATTGCCTGAAAATCACCCTCACACAATGCCTCCTTCTGAATAAAACAATAATACCATGACAAATATTACATGTTTGATATTTGGCATGTATTTGCAGTGAATGGTATGCTGGATTGTATTCTTAAAGGACCCCAAGAAAAGGCATTTGATTCGTCTACAAGCAAAATGAACATTAAACCTCATCAAATATCTAACATCGGTTCCCAGTTCCTAGGATTCCATTCAATCTTTCATGATGTCCTAATTCCAGAAACAGAGAGTACCCTCGCCCGTGTACAAAACAAATCAAAATCACGAGTTCTGTAAGCAGGTGCTACAATCTCCCCCCGACTCTCCAACGATTTCCCCGATCTTCTAACCTCATGAAACGCCCCGCACATTAATTGTCCCGTTAAACACAATAGGAACCCAAGGAATACTTCTATCACCACATCTATTGGAGGGGAGGATGTGTCTGGTAGATCCGCTGCTATGGCTAGTGATCGGTAGTGAAGACAGGAGTAGGTTGAGTGGAGGATTAGGACTGTGCCCAGTGTTGTGAGAAATAATGATGCCATTTTAATGGAGAAGCGACTGCTCTCTAGTAAGTTCAGGGTTGGCTGGGTTTGCGTGGTTTGGGCTCTGAGGTATCGTAGGGAAGCGTAGGTAGTAGGAACGAAGAACGAAGTGCTTTAGTACGGCTGCTGTCAGAGGTTGATTGAAGCCATGGGGTGGGTGTTTGCGCTTAGAGCATAATATGAATGGAGAAGGCTAAAGAGGCGCTGGCTGGGAGTCCCTGATAAGACAGGTAAAAGTAGCAAGTCTGAATAGTTTTACCTTTTACACTCTTTCTATCACAAAACCCCCTCCAAAACCACACACCACACGAGGCTCTTCGTTAGACATCAACTACACTACACTGCACCACAGCCGCCGCAATCCCACAGTAAAATGTCGACATTGACCATGAGAACCGTCACTATCATTCGTTCTACCCGTCTGCTGCATTGCCTTCCATCACAATCATTTGATGGATGCCATCGTTCGATGCACATGTGGAAATGCTTGCCATCAAATGAACATAATACACTAACTCTGTTGTATCGTCATAATACAACAAAATCACACACATGCATCAATCAGCTTAACTGCAAACTTTCAACAGCAAAAGTATCAATCAGATCATTTGGACGAAAAGCCAGCCGCATGGGCCATCACATCCAAAACCTTGATGAGAAGGCTCACGAAAACAGTCGGGAGGAAGCCCAAGTCCGTCGAGAGGAAAAGAAGAAAAAGATCAAACAAGCCCGACTAAATGCACACAAGGAAGAATCAGGTGGAGATGATGATAACTCTGAAGTGGATGACACCGATACAGCACTTGGACCTACCGAGGATGAGTTTGGAAATCCCATCCTTCCCGATTCTGGCGATGTTCGTTCAAAGATGTTAATGGTTATTGCCGCAATTGAGAGGTCATTTTCTTCCGTTAGAGGAGGTGAAGCCACTCCTGAGTTGTTTGATGAAGTACGTGTCTCTGCGTACGGTGAAACTGTACCATTGAGTAGCGTTGGGCAGGTTGTGATTGAAGATCCACAGCGTGCCACCATCAGTTGCTATGATCCATCGATTGCCAATGATGTGAGAGATGCGGTGAGAGATATGCCCGGTATGAACTTGAATCCGTACGTAGAAGAAGGCGGGTCGGGAGTTGTAATTGTTCCTATTCCAAGAGTTAGTGCAGAAACGCGCAAGGAAATTGTCAAGGAGTTGAGCCGTAAGGCTGAGAATGAAAAGCAACGCATTCGTAGGATTAGAAGAGATGCTATGGATGTTGTAAAGAAGGGACAAAGTGGGAAGCTAGAAGGAATATCTAAAGATGATGCATTTCGCGTGGGTAAAGATATTGAGGCAGTTACCGAGGAGATACTGGCTGCTTTGAATGTTATTGTTGAGAAGAAGCAAAAGAGTGTGATGGATGATTAGTGATATCTATTGCAAATGAGCCAAAATCAACTCCTGACTTAAGCTATAAACGTACTACCTGGTGCCTAAGCGCTAAATGTATCTCTTCTCTCCCTAGTAGTCTATAACTTCTTCACTCTCATCATCAGAATCAGAACTAAGGCCAAATTCCTCATCATTGAGAACTTTGAGTAGATCATCTCCCAAACAATCAAAATCAGAACCAGAACCTCTAAACCCAAACCCTTTCAACCATTTCATCACTTCATAGCTAGTAACACGACAGACGCTAAACCAGACTCTCGACCGAAACTCTTCAAATTTCCCCTTATAGAATATCTCGATAGCTTGTATCATAGCAGTACCCAAGCCACGGTGTTGCCATTCTTGAGCCGTTTCTATCATCTCCAATGTTGGTCCGACACAATTGATTTCCGAGTTTTCGTACGAACACAATGCCTTTGCTACCAACAGGTCATTTGGTTGCTCGTGTTCCGCATGAGAACGGTACAATGAAAACAGAGTAGTTATACTGTTCTTTGTGTTGCTTCCAAATTTGTCTCCTGTCACTGCATCTAGTCTGTAGGACCCATCAAGATCGTCTACATCAATGCTTTCTGTTTCATGAGGGAAAATGGCGAGATCAAAATCACTTTGTAAAGCCTCATAGATTCGGTTTGATACTTCATCATTCATACAACTCAAGAATAACCAAGGATCGTCCACGCCCATAGTCTTAAAAAATGCTACGAGTTTCTGGTTTGCATCAAACACTTTTATACCACCAGATATTGATCTAGATCGAAAGAGTGCTAACTCTCGTTCTCTAAGTGTTTTGGGTTTGGTTTCCGTCTTCTGTCGTTTTCTTCTACCATTAATGCCGCCTCCATCTGATTGTGCTGATTCTTGCACTTCATCTTCCTTGGAGTCTTCGGGAAGTATTATTATCGACAAACCACACGTGCGAAGGCGTTCTGCTACAAAAACGAGAACCGATCCATCTGCGTTTGAAGAGGCAGCGCCTTGCCCAGCCCGTTCAGATGTAGGAGGGCCCATGTATGTTGTACATCCTACCGAAACTACAGGATCGGCGTTTCCATTCTCGCAGTGGTGCCAGTTCCAGATAAAAGTGGCCATGATGTCAATTTTGAGAGAGAAAGGAGGATAAGGTTGGAAAGGTAATAAAAGTAATGTGAATGTCAAAATCATTCTACTTAATATCTTACCTTTAAGTTCAAGTTGGTGAGTTGAAGAGAGAAGAGAGGAGAGGAAGTTTCCAAAACACAACAATGAACATACCAGCCACCTTCAGCTTGAACTGGAGTCATAGTGAGAATGGAAACGCCCACCCTGCAGAATGTGAAGGGTTCACAACATGCATGGGACCTCCCACCTCCGAACAAGCTGGCCAAGGCGTTCAGTGGCCCAATGTAGATGGATCGGTTCTCGTTTTTGTAGCAGAACGTCTGCGTTCGTGTGGGTTGTCGGTAACAATACTTCCTGAAGACTTTGAGGAAGAAGAAGAGCGAGCATCAGATCCATCAGATGGATGCAGCATTGATGGTAGTAGAAAGCGCCAGAAGCCAGAAACCAAAACAATGCGAGAACGAGAGTTGGCATTCTTTCGATCTGACAGATATATCAATGAAGCGGTGAAAGCATGTGATGGGGATAACAGGCTGGTAGCTGCGTTCGTAAATTTGAGCTTGGACAAGCCTTGGTTATGTCTCACAATCTTGAACAATGAAATGTCAGATCAAATCTACGAGGCTCTGAGATCAGACTTTGAAGTTGCTACTTTTCATCATGCAATAGAGGATGTACCTATTGACACAAGTAGGGTTGATTTAAATTTGAGCGGTGCCTCCTTCAGACTAGAAGCAGTGACGGGTGATGAGCGCCAGAGTGAAACTAAAGAAAATGTGAGCACTCGTTTCTCACTGTATTTTCAACAGATGGAAGGAAATCATTTGCGTGAAAAGCTGGAAGCCCAAGCATTGTGCTCCTATTGTAACGTCGAAATGAATACCGTCGGTCCAACATTAGAACTGATTGAAACTGCAAAGAAATGGCAGAAGCGTGGAATAGGTAAAGCATTGATATATGCCATCCAATCATTCTATCGTAACAAGTTCAGCCAGTTTCAGTCTCCAGTACTGTTCAATGTCTGTCATGTGATCAATTATAATGCAGGGAGATGGTTAGTGAGAAAACATCACTTCAGAAGCTTTGGAGGAGATTTGGCAAAAGTACTGAACAGATATGAATTCGTTGATGAAGATGGCGAGTGTGATGAAGAAGATAACTCTGATAGCGAGGGCGACTACTAAGAATTGTGTAGAATGAAGGCGCAGCTCTGAATTGTTTGAAATAATGGGTATAAGTAGGCATGAAGCCAGAAAAACTCGATGGATACAAAGATATAGCATTACGTTCCTATTGCCTAATTTCAATGCCACATCACTTTACAACCTCTGACCAATATATTCCTTCAATGCAATATCTTCAATCTGTCTCCTTATTTCGCTCTCTCTGCAATCCAACTCAGGTTCTTTCCCCGGGCTACTTACAGGAGACTTCAATCTAGCTGAGGATACAGTCCTCAGCGCCATTTCCGTGTCTTGCAGTGCCTCTTCCAAGTTAAAAATACGTGACTGTGAATCTGCCAAGGCAAGGCGTGCATCAGTAACTTCTCGTTCGAGTTTTTCTACTTGAGAAGCCTTTGCACTCAAGGCTGAGATTTCCTGCATCATGTTTGACATTGTTTCCTCTGCCACACGACCCTGTTCGCTGAGATTGTTCAACTGAGTCTCAAGTTGGTGCTTCTCCTCGCGGGCATTCTTAATTTGGTTGTCGAGTGCAGCGACTCTTTGTTGTAAAATCTGTCTGTTCTTTTCAGCCTCCTCAGCACGAGTTCGTAGCTCTACAACTTCAGATTCTAATCGCTGCATCTCATTAGATGAAGAAGGCGTAGTATCTGATTCTATACGTTTGAGTCTTTGATTAGCCTTGGACAACTTGAGCTGATACAATTCGATCTCCTTCTCCAAAACTTGAATTTGCTTGCCACGAGAAATGGACGACTCGACAGCAGATGTGAGATCCTTTTTCAGTGCCTTGTTCGCTGCTACGAGTTCTGCGTCAGAAGCCTTGTTGTTTGATACTGCTGCTGCTGCTGCTGCCTCAGCAGTCTTGGCCTTGAGCTGAGAAGCTGTTTGGTTGTACATGGCAACGCCTTTTTCAATCTTTTGAATCAGCTCGGTATTTTCATTCATAAGCTTGGCGTTCTCACTCCTGCTACGGCATATAGCCTCATCACGCTCCATCAATGCAGACTTGGCCTCCTCATATTGTTTTTCAATCTGCTGTAGCCTTGCCTGTAACACCTGAGTCTCTTGATCACTTGAGCGACGACTCTTGGATTCCCACTGCTTTTCTCTAGCTTTCAATAACTCCTCTTTTTCTCGCAACTGCTTTTGATACTGTTTCTGCATTTCATTCATGGCAGCTTGATACTCTGTCTCTTTTTTACTCAACATGGCTTCATACAAGATACGCCCCGCCTCCCTGGCTTCTCTCTGCTGAGTCGCAATTTCATCAGCATGTTGCTCCTTTATCACCTCCACGTTGGTAGCATGCCTAGCCTTCGCCATCTCCAGCTCCTCCTCCTTCATCAATACATCAGCCTTGACCTCCTCAAACTTTGACGTCAAATCAGTCAGCACCCCCTCCATCTCGGCACACTGCCCCTGAACCTCCGTATACTTCTTCATCAACGTTTGATACTCTATCACACCCTTTTCTTCTCGTTCTTCCGCCTCTGCCAACGCCTGGTTCATCGAAGCGGCCTTCTTCTCCGATCGAGACTGGACCAAAGTCAACACATTCTGAAGTTCCGTCAAACTACTTTCGAGGTTGGCATATCTTGCAACCAATGCCGAATGCTCCTCTTTCATCTCCCCACACTGTCTTTCCAACATGGCACAATGATGATTGCTCGTTTCTAATTCGAGTGACATCCCCTCCATTTGTTTTTTATGTGTCTCCAGAGAATTCAGTGCCTCGTCTCTGGCGGCTCTGCTAACATCGCGATCTTTACGAGCCGCACGCAAAGCCTTGTCAAGATCACGCATGATGGATACCCCCTCGACTGCATCTTGCTTGCATTTTTCGATCTCTGCATTCTGCTTCTCGATGATTTTTTGCAGCTCGCAAATGGAGTTGGTGTCGGCGGTGGATGCCGATGTGGAGGCGGTTCCGACGCTCTTGTTGCTTGACGAGATGACGTTCTTTTGGCGTTCGGATTTCAATTCCATCTCGAGGCGATTGACGTGAGATTGGGCTGCTTTCAAGTCGGCTTCGGTGGATTCCAGTTCTTGAGCGAGAGCCTCGATTAGTTCTCCGTCGTTTTGTTGGCTCTCTTCCACTGATGGGGCGGTGCTCTTTTCGGCGGAGGCAAACATTCGTACTTCTTCGAGCTCGGCTTGCAGTGCTTCGATTCTTTGGGTCTGGGATGCAATGGTTATTTTGTCTGAGTATACCTGCGCTTTGTATTGCCTCGTTTTGGAGTCGGTTGCACTGGCTGTTGTCTTGTTGCTTGGAGGCAAGCCTGTGATCTTGGCACTCTCGGTCCGAATTGTGGCCAGTGGAGGAGCTGCTGCTGTTGCTCCACTGCGCGGCTGCCGGCCGGATAGACTTCTCATCATGGCATTCTTGATTGGGTTTGCGTCTGAAGATGAGCGATTGGAGATGTCTCGCGGTGCTTCACCGAAGGGTTTGCGCTTTGTTGAGGACGACATGATGCAATGGAAAAAGTGCCTGCTGATTAAGCGACGGTACAACAGATGAGGGATGAGGCTGTTGGTCTCTTGGTTGGGGCTCTAGAGAGCTTGATTTTTCCAAAGTTTTTAAGGGCATGCAAATACAGTCGTCTACATATCTATGGTAATAAGCATAAGCGCAGGTAAGCGCCAATTTGGAGCAAGGGCGCGAAGAAGTGGTAGGGAGTCTCTTCAAATTTGAATTTTTCCGTTCATTTTGATCCTTGCAAGATCCTACAGAGGAATTGAAAGTTTTGAATGGTGAGTTCCGTTTGGAGGGCCATTTAATTGTTCTCAAGACTACTTCACAACCTCCAACTCTCACAACAAATCCAGTGCACCCCCTTTAAATAATGGAGCCATCCTAAAATTCCTTAACCCCAGATCTGCATCGGCCCAATATGGCCACTCTGGGATATTAAGAAATCCCTACCTTCTTAATATCCCAGAGTGGCCATATTGCCATATTGCCAAATCACCTTTGCACGAACCTCTCTCCACCGCAGAGGGCAGACGAAGCCTGACCCGACTGCCTCCGTTGCTTCTCTGTGTGCCCTATGACACCCCGCAGGAGGCCTGTCAATGGGCCAGTTTTAGGCACTGTTTAAAAAGGTGCTTTGTAGGATGTTTGAATACCGGTCAAACGCTTCAAACACAGTTTGTGGTTGTGGAAAATGAACTCATCTCATCAGTTCATCAAAAAAATTATGTCCCCTTGCTTGTCTCAACTGTAAAAATTTACAATTGAGACTTTAAAAATTCTTAATTGGGCAAAAAATATGCGCACGCAAAATCGTAGCAAGTTGTCTCCATTGCCACTCCTTTCTTCATGATCTCAACATCATCATGTACCCTTAACTTGCACTGAAAGATAAAAAACCAGTCTAACACTGTCATTCTATTTCTGTAGAGCTGCATCAGTTAAATTTTATGGACCACTTGAAAACCTTTTATCAACAACAAAAACCATAGCAGAATTGAACCAAATTTTTTGGAAACACTGCTACTGAAAGTTGGCATTACAGAGTGACATAAGATAAGAGACTACATTAATGCTGTTCACAGTCACCACACCAAATACAACCATCTTCTGCTGTTTCATTTCATCCATGTGGGTCCTATGAGTGATGTTGCACTGTCCAGCCTGCTGTTTGTAGCTGATTTTGGCCATGACTTGTTATGTTTCAGCACAGCTGCTGGCGAAAAGTTGGAGAGATTTCGTCGAGAAATGAACTCACATTGTGGCAGTTTGCAGTCACTACACCAAATACAGTCCTCTTCAACTGTTTCATTTCATCCATGTGCATGTGGTCCTATGAGTGGTGTTGCCTTGTTCAGCTTGCTGTTTGTAGCTGATTTAGGCCATGACTTGTCATTTCAGCGCTGCTACTGGCGAAAATGGACAGATTTCGTCCAGAAATGAGCTCACATTTAGGAAGTTTGCAGTCACCACACCAAATACAGTCATCTCAAACTGTTTCATTTCATCCATGTGGGTCCTATGAGTGGTGTTGCACTGTCAGCCTGCTGTTTGTAGCTGATTTGTGCCATGACTTGTCATATTTCAGCGCTGCTGCTTGCAAAAAGTTGGACAGATTTTGTTAAGAAATAAGCTGACATTGAGGCCGTTTGCAGTCACCACACCAAATACAGTTACAGTCATCTTCAACTGTTTCATTTCATCCATGTGGGTCCTATGAGTGGTGTTACACTGTCCAGCCTGCTGTTTGTAGCTGATTTGGGCCATGACTTGTCATATTTCAGCGCTGCTGCAAACAAAAATGAACAGATTTTGTCCAGAAATGAGCTCACATTGAGGCCATTTGCAGTCACCACACCAAATACAACTATCTTCTACTGTTTCATTTCATCCATGTGGGTCCTACGAGTGGTGTTGAACTGTCCAGCCTGCTGTTTGT
>JALLPI010000309.1:0-22841 GCA_036939935.1 Cyclotella atomus | reverse complement strand
TGTCCGATTTTGAATACAGTCGGAATACTGTACCAAAACTCGATCGTAGTGAACAGAATCCAATTGCATGGAGGAACAGCACGTGTCCACAAAATTTGGCTCTACATGACCCGGCGGCTGAGAAGCTGCTTCAATATGCCACTGGTGGCTGTCCGACAAACACGGGCAAGCCACGGACGAAAGAAATGATTTGGGCGGCTGTAGAGCGTGGACCACATGTATATCGGCGCTGAATCCGGATGCTGTACAGCAGCTGCATGAAGAGATTGCCGCAAAGGAAAAAGGAAAAGATTGGACAGTGTAGAGTGGTCCACTAGGACGACATCAAGGATGATCCACCAGAGCAGTTGAAAATATCTCCAATTGCAATGATACCTCACAAATCACGCCAATTCCAAGCCATCCTGGATCTATCGTTTTGGCTGTGCTTGAAGAGAGGATTTGTAGTACCGTCAGTGAACGAAGAAACAACGCTGGAGGCTCCAAAAGGTGCTATAGACCAGATGGGCCATGAGCTAGACCACATTATACATGCGATGGCCAAAGCAGATGCGGATGCTAAGGTTTTTATGACAAAATTCGATGTCAAAGATGGCTTCTGGCGGCTCGATTGTGAGGAAGGAGAGGAATGGAATTTTGCATATGTCTTGCCTTGACGAGAAGGTGAACCAGTAAAATTGGTGGTGCCCTCCTCACTACAGATGGGATGGGTAGAATCGCCACCATATTTCTGTGCTGCCAGTGAGACGGCGCGTGATGAAGCTGGATGGTATGCAGAGATGCCCAGGAGCACAAATTCACCGAACCTGCAATGCAAAATCAAGCTGTTGTGACATTGCTGGACAAGTGCAAGATGAACAAGTTCAAATACACCATTGGGGTGTACGTTGATGATTTTACAGCTTTGGCTCAGGCAAAATCAAGGCAGCGGTTGGAACATCTCACCAAGGCAATGATGCATGGCATTCATGACGTGTTTCCACCAGATTCAGAGGATGCTAATGATCTCATCTCGTTAAAGAAATTGCTGAAGCTCGAAGTCGAAGGAAAGTGGTCTATGCTGAAGGAGCTGTTGGGTTTTGACTTCAACGGAGAAGAGAAGACTATGATTTTGGCAGAAAGTAAGAGAACTCTACTCCTTGAAGTCCTGGATAGATGGGTGAGAAGTGCCAAGGGCGAAATTCGCCCAATCGAGTGGCAAGAGTTTCACTCGGTAGTGTTGAAGATCAGGCATGCTTTCAAAGCCAGACCGGCGGGAAAAGGGCTGCTCACACCGTGCAACAGGTTACTGGCAAAGCAGCCCAAGTATGTGTTCCTCGGCAGAAACAAGAGGCTAGCCACGGCAATTCGAGATATGAGGACCTTGCTACGTGAGGCTACAGCCAACTCGACACCATGCAAAGAGCTGATTATGGGCTATCCGGATTATATTGGAGTCAAGGATGCATCCGTTCACGGAGTGGGAGGTATCATCGTCGGTGAAAACAAGGAATGCATCCTGACCGTGGCCACAGTGGGTTAAGGATGAGGTGAACAAAACAAATTCGGGACAGGATGGCCTTCTCACAAACTCTGACTTAGAGATGGCTGGTATGCTTCTACTCTGGCTGATAATGGAGGTAGTGTGCAGTTTCGAGCCGGGCGATCATGCAGCAGTATTCAGTGACAACAGCCCCACCATCAGTTGGACCGATAGGCTGACAACGAGGAGCTCGAAGGTGACCAATCAGCTGGTTAGTACATTGGCGATGCGGATGAAAGAAAAGCATGTATCTCCTCTCACGACTCTTTACATCAAAGGCAAGGAGAATGCCATGACCGATACTCCGTCTCGCTCTTACGACAGTGAACCAAAATGGTAATGCAAAACAGAAGAACGATTACTCTCACTTTTTCACAAATCTTTATCCCTTCCAAATCAGAACTCTTGTACAGTCTTCCGCCCGTCACACGAGATACGAGATACAATCACGTATCTTCTCAACACTGCAAACAAAGGTTTTAAAGATGGAAGAGTTGCGTCGACTTCCAAGAGCAGGGAAGCATATTGGCAAAAGTGGAGAGCCCACTGCCAATCTGCCAATCTTTGGGAGTGGGCCCTTACCTACAGAACGAGTCCATCAAACGACAACACACAGCCATCTTCTCCCTCGCAGCAGGCGTTAGAGAAGGAGTCTACCACACAGGCCATATTGTCAGAGCTGGAATAGTATCAACAGCGCTCTTGGCCGTTAACACGAAGATTGCAATGGCAACAAACACCGAGCCTTTGAAACTCCCGGGCAAGACAACTTGGATCCCAGAGCTAGCACAGATGCTTGATAGATGGGAGGCCAAGGATGGGCCAGTTAAGAAAATGATGCCGGTAGAGATCGACGTTCCTGAATACTTGGTCAAGTGTGGCATGCAGCCTGGGGCATCAGTAAGGAGGGTGAAGGCCATTGGCGAGTTGGCCTTGATTGCATTTTTCTTTCTGCTGCGGATTGGAGAGTACACGGTGAAAGGAAAGTGCAACCACACCAAGCACGCAATGCAATTCCGATGCAGGATGTGACGTTCTTCAAGAAGGACGAGAGGGGCAGACTCCGGCAAGTACCGTGTAATGCGCCAGACTCCATGATTCTCTTGGCGGATGCTGCCACCCTTAAGCTCAACAACCAGAAGAATGGGTGGAAAGGAGTTTTTATTAGCCACCATTCCAATGGTGAAGGTGCATTTGATCCGGTGTACGCCCTGGGAAGTAGGTATGTACACATTAGGTCACATACATCTGACCCATCAACATATCTTTCTTCTGTGTTTGACAAGGATGGCCACAGTGATATCTCTGATAAAGACATCAGAGCAGCACTGAAGTTGGCAGCATCTGTCCAGGATTACCGATCAGGACGTGGCATCCCCATCGACCGAGTTGACGCGCACTCGTTGCGCATTGGAGGGGCTAATGCTATGTCTTTGAATGGGTATTCAAAGCAGGAGATACAGAAGATGGGCCAATGACAAGGAGAGAACTTTTTGGAATATATTCGGTAGAGCTGCGCAACTTTTTCGGAAGGCATGTCAGAGAAGATGAAGAAGAATTTTGGTTTTGTAAGTTTGGAGAGTGGGGTGTATAGCGATGTCACAGATGCAGTACTCGCCAGTGAGTACTACAAGGTCAATTCTTTGGCGGCATTGGCGTAGGTATGGAGCCAGAGGTTGGGGATTAGAGCTGGCCACCCTCTAATTGTGCCAAGGGTGGTTTCGGTGTAGGTTGATGGTGGTGGTGGTCACAAAGTATGATCGACAATGTTGGTTAGAAACCAGTGTCATTGCCAGTGCAAATCACAGCTAGATGAGAAATTCCTAACTTGAGGAGCCACTGGAATAGTGTCATTGATGAGTAGCCACACCCAAATTTGAGAGTGAAGTGACATTTTGATGGTTTGAGTTTTCATTTAGTGTGGACGAGACAGAAGTGGAGTTTTGTGTGACGAGGCAGCTCGGATGTTTGCCAGCCTGATACAGCTTCCGAACATGGCTGCCTCATTGGTGGGTGCAGACCTCAAAGCCCCATCATTGGCACAGCTGTGCGAGGCAGCAGTGCAGGGCGGGCAGTCTTTTGACGGGGTCTGGGGTTCAAAACCAGTAGATTTAAATCCCGCAAAGTTTTTGGGCACCACACACTTCATCTCCTGTATCTTCTGTCATTGTCTTTGTGTATCCAACAAGCATAGAGGTTGAGTCGCAAGAACCGAGGTCCAGTGCTTGCACTTGATTGGGGATGGACAGAAAAAACCGGCAAGCGCCTACGTCACCGTTTTGTTCAGCATTGGTCTTTGGGAGCCCGCTGCACCGACATGGCGTGCTCTCATTCATCTTGGGAGGCCATTGGACCCTCGTGCTTTGTTGCAGCGGGTGTTTTGGAGTGATAGATAAGCTTTTCCCCTACCCCACCCTTTAGCCAATGGGCAGTCTTTTGACGGGGTCTGGTGTTCAAAGCCAGTAGATTTAAACCCCGCAAAGTTTTTGGGCACCAAACACTTCATCTCCTGTATCTTCTGTCACTGTCTTTGTGTATCCAACAAGCATAGAGGTTGAGTCGCAAGAACCGAGGTCTAGGACATAAGGCAGATAAAATTTCCCGCCATCAAAGCCGAATGACAGTCTAACTAAACCTTTGATACCAACAACTGTTGACATCCTGACAACAATCTCATGTGTGGCAACAAATATTAAATTGTAACATCACTATTCAACCTGACGGTATTGTAATCTAACATGTGCTCATTATTACTTTATCTAACAGTCTCTATGAAATGTTCTATGGAACATTTATACCATACTTATTATTACTCATTACTTTAATAATAAGGTATCACTAGAGGCAATAGATGGCATAACAGTGTAAATTTATTAACAGCTATCGTGATGAATCTATGTGTTCTTATTACAATATCAGTCTTCAATTACCTACCTATGACTTTTGTTGACTTTTGTCTACAATAACTGCTGTTCTTTGCAAAATCATTTCTATTTTTTCAAATGAAGCACCACTCTTCAAAGTACGAGCATCGTGCTCTTGGACTAGGCACCCAGCATTTCCGGTTCATCCTCCAATCATAACTTACAACACAGCTGCCTCCACATCAACCGTCACTCCAACAGGGCAGTAGCACGGCTCCACAAAACAATAGGGGCACGTGCCTCCACCTGCACAAGGCTCTCCAGGCGTACAGGGAGTAGGGTTAACTGCAGTATTTGCAGTATTTGTGCACACGTTGTTTACACAGGTAAGGTTGTTTCCGCAAGGACGGCCTCTGCGGCAACGGTCTCCTTCTCCGCCAGGTGTGTTCGTAGGCTTTGCACGCATTGCACTGGATAAGGTGGCGAGGAAGCCTAATGCGGCGTAAAGGGCGATCTTCATCGTGCAAATGTAACTGCTGTTCTCTAGAGAGAGTTGCTCTCTGCTCCAGTTATGATAGGCTGGGCAATCTCTTGCTAGGCTTGCGGAAAATTATAAAGTCGATATGGCCAAAATATAAAAGTCGGAGTGAAAATATAAAACGATCTTCTACGTGTAGAGGAACTCTTATATACTTATAACTGTCCAAAATGACCATGAAATCTGTCACTTCCTTACATCAAAGGTATTACCAATGTGTTCTACGAGCAAGCTACTATCTTAAAGTGATGTGAACTTTTTATATTTCTTTATATTTTTATATTTTTCGTCCTCCAAAACCCCCAAAATATTAAATTATAATTTTCCGCAAGCCTATCTCCTGCATCAAGCATCAAGCACTCCGTCCATTTTTATGGGTGATGGGTTAGATACCTTTCAGCCTCGACCCGACCGGTCAGTCACCGGACCACGGACCACCCCTTGCGGGCACAACAACATCATGATGCAGCGAAAGAAGCATGCCGCTGCATCTCCCATCTCCGCTTCAAACTACGACAACAATGCTAAACGCAAAACTCCCAACCGC
Source organism: Cyclotella atomus (assembly GCA_036939935.1). Taxonomy (NCBI): domain Eukaryota; phylum Bacillariophyta; class Thalassiosirophyceae; order Thalassiosirales; family Thalassiosiraceae; genus Cyclotella; species Cyclotella atomus. The sequence goes on along the minus strand of JALLPI010000309.1, from coordinate 17,370 downwards.
GCCACGTTGACAAGGAAGTGTATTCTTCTTGTATTCATTGCTAGTCTGTTGGTAGTTTCCTCCAATATCTACATCCGATTTTTATCCATCACTGTCAGTGATCATACTGCAGAGCCCATTAAAAGGGTCCCATACAAAGAAACAATCGCCAGTCTCAAGCAATATGATGACCAGTGGTGGAGGGGAATGTCTAAGGATTATCCTCACTGGAGAGGAGCCAGGCACCCCAACGGAACAGAAGGCATGTTGGTAGATCCATCACCAAATCGCCTAGCTACATTGGACAGAACAAAGATTCAATGCTCTCCTACCAAAGGAGCAGGAATTGAAGGCGAAGGTGGTTACAAGGTGCTGCAGAAAGTTAAGGCGGAGAATCCCAATATTGTTAAGACTGGACCCCGAATCCTGTGTTTGGTTTATAGTGTTGATCTACCCCCTAATGGAGTGAACGATGATGTTGCCAACCACGCAAACCTTCGTTCCATTGCAACAACTTGGGGTAGTAAATGCGATGGGTTCATTGGTGCAAGCAACTCTACCAATCATTCTATTGGAGCTATTGACTTACTTCACAAGGTTAGTTTCTTCGGATTTCTGTACATTTGACGTACGTGAGTCTTACTGTGCTTCCTCTTCATCAGGGAGAAGAAAGCTACAACAACATGTGGCAAAAGGTTAGGGCAATGTGGGCTTATGCCACAAACTATATTGCAGAGTTTGATTACTTTCACATCATTGGCGACGACGCCTATGTCTATGTCGACAATCTTCGAAGGTATCTTAACAGTCAGGAGGTGAGACGACTTGAAAATGGTTATCTAGATGAAATAGCCAGGCACGAGGATTTCATACAAGCTGCTACGCAATGGGTCGGTGTTCGGCCAAGGTAAAAATCACGGTTATGCACGCCTCTTGTTAGCATGCAGTGTGTATCATAACATTTTGTCTCTCCAGACCACTCTTTTTTGGCGCGCCACTTTTCAAGGAGAAGGATGATGGTCTAAAAGAAATTTATCCAGCAGGAGGCTCTGGTTACACATTGAACCGCGCAGCTTTGCAACTTCTACAAACACATCTCGGTACATATTTCCCAGATGACATAGATCCACGAGAGGATGCTTACATGGGCGGTCTGTTTTCTAGTTTAGGGGTGTACGTGTCTAACACATTGGATGGCAGCCGCGGCGCTCGATATATAGGCTCCGCTGAGCAATCATATCGATTTCAATACGGAGTAACCGTGTCAGAGTACCCAATGTCTTTTATGTTCAAATTCAACATAAGGAGATATTTTAGTTTGGATGGGGTGAGCTCCACAGCTGTTTCATTCCACCTGAAATATGATGCAAAATGGCTAGCTAAAAACAATCATACAATCGCTGATTTGATGATTCGATACCATTCAATTCTGTATGGCAAATGTGCTGACTAAAATGACAAGGTTCTCACTCAAGATACACTACTAAAACTTTACTTCTGAACTATGATATACTGTCTTTTACTGCGCCGCCTTTTCCAAACACCTTATCGATCTTATCACATGATAACAACCTTTTGGGGTCATACAAATCTCGTGCAGCATTGTAATCATTCACAACTTTTGAGCCCAAACGTGCGCGTACACTAGCTGCAATCCCTTCATCATCACTGTCATCTATTTCCAACTTGGCCCAATGACACAGTAGACCATACTTTTGGCCAACTTTCCGTACAATCTTGCAGTATTGCTCGTTAAAAGCTTTTGTAATGAACTCGCGTCTGTACCCTGTCGGGTCATTGTCCTCGGACGGAAGGTACATGATAATCCCAACCCAAGAAAACAAAGCATTTTTAGTGTCATATGTTTCAATACCATGCACACCAACTGAAGCCGGACTAAGAGGTGACGTAGACGCACTTGTCCAACGTTGCTCAATGGGAGATGGTGCAGGGATACCGGATGACTCAATTTGCTGAAGCAGCTCATGCATGAAATCCGTGGAATGAGAATTAGGCAATCCATATGTGCCAACAGGGAAGCAAACTTCATAAACCCACTGCTGTCCACCACAATCAAACTGTAGCAATTGATCTGAAGGAAGGACTCTTAATCCTTGAGCTTTTGCCCAAAATTCTCGTTCAGCTTTATTGCATCGTTTAATATGATCAGGATCTAACATGTTGCCAGAAGCTAGGATTAAATCTCGTAAATCACCAAACCCCATACCATTGATGGTGTCGTCATCAATGCTGATATCAGCCCTATTCCTCAAAAGTGAGTGGAGCAACTTGTGCAACGGCTCAAGCTGTTCGCTCCTGGAATACTTCGATTCAATATCAGCATCAGTCACGATTTTCTTCTTGCCTCCCTTCCCATCTTTTACTTCTGTACCAGCGCCGAGAAGAGGCAAATCATTTTCGTCATCATTCGTTACAACTACCACCGCATCTTCATAGGGAATCCACATGTAACGAATGTGTTTGTGTCTTTTCAGCAATGTACTCAGCTTTTTCTTGGCCTCATCATGCGTCAAGACAATAGTCTGTTCAACGAGCCTATGGGCTGGTACTACTTTTAAAGTCACCTCACTTAGAATTCCCAACCCTCCCAATCCAAGTCGAGCCAATCGAAACAGATTCCCATGCGTTTTCTCAGTCATTTTCACAACACCAAGATCAGAAGGAGTGACTATTGTCAAGGCCGTCACAAAGTCATCACACGGTGGAATCGATGCACCAGTACCATGGGCACCTACACTGACAAACCCACCAATTTGTTGCTCAGCAATTGAAGCCAAGTTGGGCAATGTTAATCCATAAGGACGCAGTGCCTCAATCACTTGAGAAACACGTGCTCCTGCTTGAACAGTAACGGTCATATCTTCTTTGTTAACTTCGATGATTTTGTCAAGATTGGATAGGCATACCATCCCTCTAGGATCAAATGCAAGTCCATTTGGTGAGAGTGCCGATCCAACAGGTCGAATATGGGTCCCGTTGCGATAAGCATCGGCAACAAGTGAAACGAGTTCAGATACAGATTCAGGCTCGTGATAAGTGCCTGGCTTCAACTGTACTGAATGAGTACCCGACCAGTTGAGAATAGTGGTTGGCTCATCATCTTGTGGCGATTCCATGAGAGCAGTTGAGTGGTCTCGACCGGAAGCAGCAGCAGCAGTTGCCGCTAATGCAATTGTTGCAAAAATGATGGAACGCCCATCACTTTGTTGATTGCCGTCATTGATGGACGTACTTGAAGCTACAGTCCTCGACGCGATGCGCGGATGGAAAAGCTTACTGCTGATGCGATGCCCGAGAGATTGCGGTAGATTCAGTACACACCTGCGTGTTAACGATGCAGCGGGCATCATGAGGAGTGTGGAAAGAGAAGAAAGAGGGAGGGGAGACACTGAACAATGATGCTAAAGGTAACATCGAACTGAAGTAATGTCAGTACCTTGAAACACCATTCTCAAACGCTACTTCTCAAACTGAGATGCAAGATTCTTGGTTCTTTGCAGACAGGGCTTATGCTTAAATACCCTCGTGCACTTTTCATTCTAATCGCCACAAACAACTTTGTTTGCATCCTAGATCTCTCCCAACTGCGGTTAAAGACAGATATCGTATTATTAAGAACACTACAATAATTACAACAATAACAACAGATATACAGTTAACGATTCCGAGTTCTCCTCACAACAGGGTTGCAATCGCTATGACCCCGTGCACTTTTCATTCTAATCATCACAAAACCAGCACTAATGTGTGAAACTTTGTTTCCATCCGCTAAGATCTCTCCGGCAACTGCAGTTAAATATAAACAGGTCTACTCCCGCCACTTGCCGAATCATTATCCATATCTATTTGAACCATGGCCAATTCTTCCGTAGCCCTATTTAATTCTCTCTCTTTCTTCAGAGCCTCAGCACGTCTACCCCTCGCCCTCACCAAAAACGACATCATAACCAACCCAATCAGAATACAAACCCCCGCCATTGCCGTATAAAGCACTTTGTCAGATACCAAAGGCTTTGCCGCCGACCCAAAAGCAGCAGATTTTGCACTCGAAATAAATGTCGGAGTCGTCCCAGATTTATATTCGCAATGAGGACCCTCAAAACCATTCTGACAAATACAATCCTTGTGCACTTCATTATCACCAACGATATCATCACACTCCCCACCATTAGTACAGAATGAATGCTTGGAATCGCTCCCCAACGTCATGCAGCTTTTCGTCGCCCCATATTCACAAGTTAGACCGGCAAACGGATTCCCCGCCACCACAGCCTTGGTACAGCTGCATGTTTCTTCTCCATCGGTGGCATCTTGGGCAGGGACGCATTTCCCCCCATTCTCGCATTGTTTGGAGCAGGGTATTTCGCAGTGTGGACCTATGAAGCCGGTGTTTTTGCATTGGCAGGATGGGCGGAGGGAGGAGAGTGATCCGGATGTGTCTATTGGGGAGATGCAGGTCCCGGAGTTACATCCACCGCATTCTGAGTCTTCGAGGACTCTGTGGATGTCGTTGGCGGGCGGTGTTAGAGGAGAGTCCATTGTTACCAGCGTAGATACGAGAGAGAGGCGGAGGACTCTAGAGAAAGAACGGCTTGCACCATGTCAGATTAGAGAGGTGTGGTGTAGTAGATAGGCAGGTTGATATGATTAGAAACATAGTTAAATACGAGAGGTTACCTACCTCTTTGTGACGCACGATGACACTACTGCACTTTGTCTTCAAACACTTAAATTTAAAGCAGGTTAAGTATCTCTGCCCATTTCTTTACGGCATTTCCCCTCAAAAACGTGGATTGTTAATTTCTAGCAACGTAACCATCAATAGAAAAGTAAGTACTGCGTTACTACGGACAGAACGTATCGGCCCACCTCACACCTCAAACATCACCTCAGCAGTGTAACCGACGCGTTAGATCCCTTCCGTCCTCCGACCCCTGCACAGCAATACTGGCTGATAATACACTAGACAAATATAAGCCATGAAGAACTCGTTATTGTTTCTCGGAGTAGTCGCATCGGCCACCGCCTTCGCCCCCGCCCCCCAACAGCAGCCCTCCACCGCCCTCTTCGGCGGAGGACGAGGCGAAGCCACCACCCTCTCAGGCAAACAAGCCACCGTCGCCACAGTCCAAGACCTCCTCTCCAAATCCGAAATGGTCATCACTGTCCCCGCCTCGGGAATCAAAGTCCCCCAAGTCCAAAAACTACGCCAATCACTCCCTCCCGGCACCACCGCCAAGGTAGTCAAAAACAAGCTCATGGCACGAGCCATCGAGGGTTCCACCTACGAATCGGTCGGTGACGAATTGTTAAAAGGGTCCAATCTGTGGTTCTTCATAGAAGAAGATATCGGAGGCACCATCAAATCATGGAATGCATTCGTCAAGGAATGCGGGTTGAAAGATTCCCATGAAGTCATCGGGGGTAACATCGAGGGAGTGAACTATGATGCCAAGGGCGTGGAGGCTATATCGAAGTTGCCTTCCAAGTTGGAACTTATTGCTCAAATTGCTGGTGCGATCAAGGCTGTTCCTACCAAGGTGGCGAGGGTTACGAATGCTCCGGGTACTAAGATGGCGAGGGCTATTAAGCTTGCGGGGGAGAAGGTTAATGAGTGAGTGATGAAAGAGAAAGAAAGAAAATGTAATATGAATAAAAAGTAAAAAGTGCTTATGTGATGGAGACACACTTGAATTTTGTCATATGTAATATCACGGGGTCCCTTTTATTTCATTGGCTATTGCTGGCAGTGCGGGGGAGATAGAAGGCAAGGGATACAAGTGCTATGTGATGAAGACACAGTTGAATTCTGCTGTTTACAGGTCACGTTGTACCACTATTATTAGAAACATTCTATTTCATTTACTCTATATTGCTGGTAGATTACATCTACAAATAGGGCACTCCATCTTAACTTCCATCCACTGCTCAAGGCATGTAGTATGGAATATATGCAAACATGGCGCCAGCATATAGCCAGATCTATCATTGATGTCTATTTCGTTGTAGCAAATGACACAGTCGAGTGTCTGTGCATCGCCGGGAACATCCGTGCTCATTGTTATTGTACCATTGCTGCTGCTGGATTCGTCGACTCGCGATCCTAGTCTTGGTCTACGGTGTCTGGCTCCACGAGGACTTGATTCACTGTTTAATAGTGGACCTAGCTCAATTTCAGATGAGGGCGATCCATTGGAAGGAGCTGCTGGTGGAGGGGGTGGTGGCAATATTGAAGAGGGTATTGGTCGATGATAATCAAACTTTGGAGGGAGGAACCTAAAAATAATGTTGACATTGAATTACATGCATATTCAAGAATACACCCGGAAACGTAGGCCTTAACTCACCTTTGGGGAATCATGAATCGAGCACCATACTTCCCTTGACCAACCAGCAGAGCAGTTTGTATCAAAATCCATAATATAAGCAGCTGGCACATTTGAGGATCAGATGGGAAGTCAGGGTTCACTTCCTTGAGAAAATTGTTCCTCACAGCAAATACGTAGGTTGGTGCAATAATACGAGTGGCGCTCATCCCGTAGATATAATACGAATGCATTGGTTTTCGTGCCTCCGTTATTGCATTGAGAACGATTTGAGGGACCCAGAACGAATACAACATCAGTATGTACACAGTTCTATGTGTCTGCCCGATGTACCAAAACGACATGATTGCCAGCATTAACGCCGCATAAAAACGCAAATGTAAAAGAGTGATCTGTCTCCTCAAATCATCTTGTGTATGGTTTGGGTTGTTTGCGTTATTCCGCGCTTGTATGATCAAAGCCATGTACTTCATCTCAATCACGCAAAAGATCAACAGCTTGAAGAATGCAACACTGGCAAACGCAGTGAAAAGAGGCTGCATCACAAGGCACAAAAAGATGTGAGCAATGCAAAGAATGGCATCCAGCACTGTTTGCCAACCAATGCAGAACAGTGAAACGTTGGATGCCGCTGATTGTGCTTGCGTGTGGAGAAGTTGGCGCAGTAGGACTACAATCTGACATAAACACGTGAGCATCATGTAAAAGCTGTAGTTGATTGCTTTGGAATGCAGTGTAACGTGGTGTGAGCAAACTGCAATGAGAGATGAGTTCAAGAATACGTTTGCTTCCTAACCTTTCGCAGTTGTATGCTCCCAATTCGTTCGGATGGCAGTCACATTCACAAATGAAGTGAAGTTGCAATTTACAGATTCGACAGTTCCAGACATTGTCATTATCAGAGCCTCTTTCACCGAGTCTTCTATGAATCCAACCTGAGAGTTGAGATTCAATATTTGAGATCGCTTCAACCTCTCCGTTTCTCTGTCAAACTTGTGCAAGTAAGGGTTGAATGCCTGGACTGTTCTAAATCGTTGTAACACGGCATTGCGCCATTCACCAAACGTCCAGGGCTGCTCATGTATGTCGATATTCATCTCAAACTCACAATGTGCAGCATTAGCTTCCAATAAAAGTTCTCGAGCAGGTAATCTACGTGAGTTGGGAGATGGCGACTTTTTGATCGATTCGTTGGCATCATCGCAGACATATGGGAATGGGTATGAATATTGTGGTTCTTTTGTTCGTTCTACAGCTTTTTGATTGTTGATGTTATCAGATGCATCGATGCTTTTGTCTACATCGTTGGTAATTGGATCATCTGTCGGTTGTTCCTCTGAAGCAACAGCAGCCATTCGTGAAACTGGTCCATCGTCATGAGAAGGGCTATCATTCAATTCCTCTTCATCGAACTGATCAACTTGATCTTTCGTATGTGTATTCATACTCATTTCTTCCGATCGATCGACATCTTTCTGTGAGGCTAGAGTAGAAGTTGCGCTTGAATCATTACTCTGAAGGAGACGAGATTGGTGCCGATGGGTTTGTATCTCAGATTGTAAATCGTAACTATCCCCATCGACAGCAGATTTCAGCACTGTCCAACCATCTTCCTTCATTGCATCCATAGGTAAAATCTCATGCACATAGCTCGACGCATATAATTCCAATATGTCATCTCTGATTTGACGAAGAATGCTGCTGCCATCATGAATGAGTCCTTGAGCATTGGTATTCTGCGATTCATCGAATCGGCCAGGTTGAGACAAAAATGCATTCAGTAAATCCTGGAGACGACGATGCCGTTGCCGATCTGTAATTTTGTCAACATTCTCTTCTTCTATTTGTGCAAAAGTCTCTTTTGATTGAGCCAGATCCCCATCTTTGCTGTTCTCAACCTTGATAGCATCACTTTGGGACTTCTTAATTTGCTTTATACCCAAATAGCTCCTTATCTTACCGTCAGATGATGAAGCAGCATCATTGATCGACGAAGAAACGAGACTCAACTTTCCGTTGCCATGTATTATAACTCCTCTAACTCGTAATAAGACATCGGTCCGCCGTGAAACGAAGCTAGTGGTCATTCCATCATACAGCTTCACTAAGCCATCTACTATACTGAGTTCAGTCATGGCAGGGATTGGTCGCGAGTATAACTGAAAGGCAGCTCTGCCTGCTGATTTGGTCAGCGTTAGAGTAGAAGATGCATCATTCTCATCCAATGTTGTGTTTTTGGATGAAGCTCGGCTAGGTTTTGTACTCTTGATTGTAGTGTTTCTAGAAGACGGAAGAACAAAGATGCCTACATCTTGCTGACTTTGTTCCAACCGGTTCTGTATCCACGATGACACATCTTGTGAATTGTCGAATGTTTCATCATCCACAATAGTAGCAGGTTGTTTCTCACGTACACTACTACTGCTGTTTCTGGGGACTCGCATCCAAAGTCCACGATAATACCCCGTAGCATTCCTAGGATAATGAAATATCTGCTCGTCATCTGCGTTGTCAGGAGTTATTGGATCAGGCACGCGTTGTTCCTCTGTCAACAAACTATCTTCCCTTTCGTTTGCATTAATCTTCTCCACTTTTTGCACATCTATCCCCAATGCACTCTTGGCCTCAACCACCACCTTACTCTCCGCCCATTTTCTAAATATCCCATCATAATCCTTTATATTCCTCCTGATCAAATCACCATACCTCGATCCACCAGCCACAGCATCATAAAGCAACGCATCCTCCTCTCTCCTAGATTTCCAAACACCCCACGTCAACGGATTGATCAAATCACCATTCTCATCTAAAAATACTCGGAAATTGCCGTATCGGGTCCTGTCCCATTTACCACCGTCCAATCCAGAATGATTCCGCAGCGAAGAGTGCGATGTCTTGGTTCGGTTTCGTCGTTCGACCGGTTCGTCTCCGTCCATTAGGAGGAGGACCATTAGGAACATCATTAGCATGCGGAGGGTTCGTTGGCGGCGTTGGTGTTCTTGCCAGTTGGCTAGGGCGGGGTTGTTGGGGAGGGTTGTTGGATCTAGTGGATCGAGGGGGGCGAACATTGTGTAGTATCTGAGAATTGATAGTGTAGTATGATAACTGATTCTAGATAGGACCTGAATAGTTTGCTCTGTCGCTGCTCGCAGCAGGCTTGCTCAACCAAGTAAAGAAGATATCGTTTGGTTGCTTACTGCAGGCTCGGTCTTGCAAGGATTTCTCAGCGGCGAGGAGAAAAGGAAAGCGGATGCGAGATTGAGAGATGCGAGGACTGCTATCTTACCTTAAAAAAAATAGTATTTACGTTTTACATCTAATAAATGCTACTTTATCTAATACTCCAGAGGTACATATTATTAGAACAGCCCGTCCCATCAACCGCTCCTGCTCCATGGCCCCGCGTTCCTAACTCGTAACAGCTCGCACTCTCTTGACAAAACAGCCGCAGAAACGCAAGATGGACGCCACCTCTGCCTTAGATCCACCCGAAGAAAACGTTGAATTCAGACCTTTTGTCCGTGGCCGAGGCCGTTCAAAGATTGTAAACAATGGTGCCGGGTACGTGTTCGCAAATGTTCATGTTGATTTTATCATGTGTACAAGCCCCTAGTTGTATTGACAAAGATCCGCAACCTCGTACCTCTTCTCACACATCATTATCTCTTCACTCAATTCCCAAAACAGTAAATCTGCAGCTTCCTTCCTAGATACATACCTCTCCTCCTCCCAACACCGCAAGAAAGGTCTTTTAATTCTATTATCTGTGCTATGTGTCTCTCTTCTTGGCATGTCAATGACAAAGAAGGGGGCCGTGAAGATAGAACATGATATCGAGTTGGGTCAAAAGGAAGATGTACATCACGCGATTTTGGATCATCATCAGCAGGATGATATTATTAGCAGGGCTCAAGAGAAGGCTGAGGTTGCGAGTAGTGAGGCAGAGTCAAAGGAAGAAACAAAGCCTGCAGAAGATACAAAGGATAATGAAGCGGTTGAAGTGACTGAATCAAAAGAAGAAGTCCAAGTAGAACAGAAATCGGGAGACATTGCAGAAGTAAAGGAGACACCAAAAGCTCACATCACGGTAGACCATTCCGGATATCAACCCACTGAAATGATAAAACCAACCTTTTATCTCCCAGGAACCGAAGATGCACCACGTGGATCCGCCGCAGGAGGCGGCTGGGACTATCCCATAACCAACCACTTCCAATTTCGCAATCCAGACTCACCGACGGCATCCACTTGGGGTTCCTTCGACTTTGAAGATCCAAAAGAAGAATGGAGAGGAAAAGTTCGACCCACGCCTGACTACGAAAGCGTCCCTCATCGAGATGTGAAGGGAGTGGATTTCCCAGATGGGGCTTGGCAAAAAGATGATGAGTACATGAAGCAATTCTTGAGTGAGGCCAAGAAATTAGTGAATCGAACGATGGAAGCTATCTATGCTGAATATGGTGTGGGAGTTCCAGGTGGTGATTTGTCAAAGCTGACGGAAGAACAGCGTCGGAATCGTGAATTATTCGCTCCAATGACTATACTTCAAAATATTGAAGATGATGCCGAGTACAATGCAAGAGGGAAGTTTCCAGGAATGTGGACCACTCATGATAGCCTCGATGGACTTGCACGGCGTATTCTGCATGCGATTATTACTCAAGATACTTTTCATATAACACTGGGTGGACACAGTGCTGCTGCGGGGCATGGAAATGGCTTTAACCAATCTTATATTATCCAGGCGGGCCACGTGCTCGAACCGGTATTTGCACATCTTGGGGTGTCGCTAAGAACTTACAACCTTGCGCAAGGCGGTTTGGGAACGTGAGTAGTCTCCTCTGTACTGACTGGATTGCTTGCCACACTTCCTTCTCATCTATTTCTTGTTGTACAGTCTTCAACAGGCCATGGCTGGGATGGACTTAAGGGGTAAAGAGACGGATGTAATAATGTGGGATTCTTCAATGACTGAAAAACCAGTATCTTACTTCACCTTCTTTATGAAGCAAGCTCTGATATCTGGTAAGTCTGCCGAATGCTTATTTACTAAGGATCGAATGATGTACTTATTTAGATTGACTTCTTATTTCAATAGGAAATCGAGCTCCATTTATGATCGGGTCTTCTTATCCCATGAGAGACTTTAACAGAGTTGCAGGTGCCAATATTGGTGAAGAGGGAACGGGCTGGTTGCCTGAAACTTTAGATGAGGAGGTAAGCAAGTTCTTACCGTAGATCTTCCCTATATTACATATCAACCTAATAATTATCCATTGCAGCAAGCTCAAACCATTCCATGGGCAGCGAGGTACTTAAATTGTCCACGAGGCGTTGATATTTGCAAAGAGCACGAATATGAAGGAAATGGATGTTGGGTGGAGCGAGATGATTTCACTCCTCCTACTCCACAGAATCCTGCACCAGGTGGGCAGGCGAGTTGGCACCCCGGTAATAGAATCCACAAGATAAGAGGACGTCGCATTGCGCTGCTGATACTGAGAGGTCTTGAGCACGCCTTACAAAAATGGGAGGAATTGACTTCAACTACAGGGCACCCATTAGCTGACGAGCATTGGCATGTTACTGATTACTACAAAGCGATTAAGGACAAGGCTCCAGAGATCCCAGGCTGCCCTGAACTCGACGCAAACAAAATTGGCAGTGGCCGCCGTCGTGCATTGCGAGCAAATGAAACTACTAGACATCTCGCAGATGAGTACTGGCCTTGGAGAATCTGCAACCTACCGCTTAATGGCAGATCATTATTTGGTCCGCGACCTAATCCTATGGAGACTAGTTTAGTTGCAATACTGAAGGTGAGCTGAACTAGACTATTCAACAATGTACCCATTTCTTGCATCATATAACATCTGATAACCTCGTCAACTCGCTTGTCCCACAAAGCCCAATCCAATGGGAGACTTGGATCCAAACACAAACAATGCCTATGTCTGGCCTCCAATCTACTATCCTCCAGAACTAATTGGGCCTTGGAATGTACCTCCCGACAACGATATAGATATCGAAAAGATTGCAGGTGCCCGTCGGCTAAAAGAAGTGGTTAGCATTGATGATCCAGACAAGATTATACCGGGGTACGGTATTGATATTCAGTGGGGAAGACCGGGACATTGCGATGGCTCCAGCCACAGCTGGTGCGACAGACAAGAAGAATCTACGTGCTTGATGGGAGGTACTCAAGACAGTCACGGTATGATTTGTTTCAATGGTCTCAGCGGATGGGTTGTCTTTGATGTCAAGGGCGTGAAACACGGATTTATTGGTGCCAAAATGGAGCCATGGCACAATGACAACGAGAACAAAGTAACTACAGGATGGACAGAACTGAACAACGGAGGCAAAGGTAACTATGAGAAAAGCGACAATGATCGTTTGCTCCAAGAGCAGAACCGTCGTCGCATATTGCATGAGCTTGGGCGAATGGATGAAGATATTCAACGAGAGATACTTCAAGACCCAGAACATCGCAAGCTCAAGGGTGGCAAACACTGTGGTTTCGCAGCAGACTACATCTTTGAATTTGCCATCAATGGAAAGATAACCTCATGGACAAAGGAGGAATATTGTAATAAATTCACGCGACTTGCCTACAACACTGACATGATAAGCTTTATGGATGACGAAACGCAGACTGGTGATTTTGAGCTTGCCATGAGGATCAAGAATACTGGAAGCACAGAGAACATGTGTATAACGCACTTGTATTGGTCGTGATCATGACTGTGTCATTTCTAATGTATAGCACGTAGAGCAGTAATGTTAAGATGAGATCTGCTGCAAAGTGAAGTATTTGTTGAGATAATATGTTGTGTGGAATAAAGGATTACGCAATTGTACCTGTCGGAATAATTAATTTCTACAAATTGAGCTCTAATAAATATATGTACTCGTAAAGGTAAAATCACAACCCTTTCCCCCTCCTCAGCTCCAAACATGGCGTCAAAGAACGGCCGTGTTTTCGACGGCACCTCCTTCACTGAAGTATCACCACCCCACACCGACGTCCCATCCGACGAAGCTCATCCTGAACACGCCTTCCTCTCAACAGATGCCACCAAATCCTCAATCTTCGTCTCCATCCCTCACTTTCGTGACGGCAAACGCTGTGCGGCCACATTAAAAAACCTATTCGATTCTGCAACCCATCCAGATCGAGTCTACGTAGGCCTCATTGAACAAACTGATGTGCAGACCGATCCAACTTGTCTTCAAGAATACTGTAATCTGCTAGGACATACGTTGAGACATGACTTGGAGGCAGGGTTTATTCACAAGGGGGAAAAGCAAGCGGATGTTGATGCGGTAATGGCCAATTGTCCACGTGTGCGAAGGCAGATTCGTAGTGTTAAATTTCATCATTTGGGAGCCAAGGGTCCTGTTTATGCTAGATCGTTTATCAGGAAAGTGTTGGGCAATGAAGGTGCGTCTATATAGGTCTATATTTTGTGATCAGTTTGTTGAGCAAATAACTTGTTCTAACAAACTTTTCGACGTGTCACAGAGTTTTGCATGGAAATTGATGCAGCCACAGAATTCGCCCAAGGATGGGATGAATTGGCAATACAACAATGGATTATGACAGGGAACGAATATGCAGTTTTGAGTACTGTTCCGCTGTCCACGAAAGAGAGGTCTAGAGTGCAAGCTGGGGCTGAGGTCGAAGTGCCTAGACAGTGTGCTATAAAGATTGGATCTGAGGGAGTTCCTGTAAGTTTGTAGTTTGTTATCACATTTCAACGTGCTGTGGATGCTTCATTAGCTCATTTCTTATCTGCTGTTACATATCTAATTAATTTGTTGTACTTATGATTCAAAGCTGTACGAGAACCACGCCGATGGAAAAGCTGTAGGCATCAAAAGTCCTCTCCTATCATATGCCCCGTCATCACAATTCGCATTTGCCAAGTGTCATTTCGAAACCAATGTGCCACATGATCCATTTGCAGCTCAGCTTTTAGAAACAGAGCGCTTTCCGAGGTATGCTCGCATGTGGACCAGAGGATATGACGTCTATACCCCCACTGAAAACATAGTCTACAGCGAAAGCGTCACATTACATCCTTTGCATCACACTGCCGGGCATGGTTCGAATGGTGAGAGGAAATGGCCTCCAAATGATGGTGAAAGACACACTTCACACATCAGGATGAAAGTCTTGCTTGGAATTCATCATGGCATTGATGCTTCTTCGTTAGGCGTGGGAAGTGTCATGAGTATAGGAAGCAAAATTTCTACTGCGCGCGCCAACCTAGGAATCTATGGAGTAGGCCAAAGACGAACTATGGATCAATTACTCGAGTTTACTGGTATTGCTTTGCCCATTAACGAAGCAAGCGAGAAGCACGGCAACGAAGGTCATTCCTGCGCCAATCTTGAATGGGTTCCATATGATGCATCTATTTCTCCTCGTGCTAATTTGTTTGATGGTACAGGTAAGGCAGATGACTTGGAACTGGAACCTATATTTCCTTTGAGAAGCCTCCCAGACGCATTTGGAGAGCAATACGACCACCCCAAGTTCGGAGGTCATGCTACGTGGAAGGGACCGAGAGAAGTCCATGAACCGCCATCCACTTCATCTGACATACCATACTCTTTTGTTTTTGTTTTGTGGATTGGTGGTTTGTATTTGTGGTATGCGATGTTCATTGGCAACTTGGGTGGCAAGAAAGGAAGCAGGAGGCCAAAATCCTCGAAAAAAGCGAAGCGCAAGGATAAGCAGCCTCTTGCTGAGAGAACAGTGAAAGATGTTTAGAGATGTGCTACAGTGGACTTTAATGTTAATCAGTTCAGATATTTGCTCAATCTAATATTGCTGTACTCTGCATCAAACCATAACCAATCGATCATCTAACTCCTACGTATATATCGCAATCTTAAGGTGCCATCCTCTTATCTCCCCTACCACTGTGCATTTTTGCAACAGTTTCATAATTCTCTCCCATGCAGGAGAGAATGTCTGCCCACAGGTCTCTTGGATTGTCATCGACTGACACAGGAGCACCGGCATATCTCAAAATAAAGTCAGCAGAGCATGCCGCAACATACCAAACACCCTTTTCAATTTCACGCGAGAGCTGGCCAGGAACCCAGGCAGCGTGGCCCTTGATGAATAGAACCTCTTTAGGATCCATTGTCTTTTTGCGAACTTCTCCCATCAGTTCAGCCGAACCACCAACAAACACACCCTGGCAGACCTTCTTACTGCCTTCGACTAAACCATAACCATGAAGTGTACTGAACTGGTCCTGCATCACCGGACCACCATATGAAACTGGTGCTTTACTGAATGTCATTTTTAGGCTTGTGTCAATGTTGCATTTTTCACTGTCAGCTGCAGTTTTGAGAAGGTCTCCAGGAAATGGCCTGTGAGGATAGATTGTAAGAATTAGAATTTGTTGTACAAGTATCATTTGCAGTTTCCGAGTCAACCTCGTTAACGGATGCACTGACCTGTTGATGATCAAACCTGTGGAGCCGATCTTCTCGTGATGATCAATGATGAGCACAACTGTCTGATGGAATACGCCGCCCAACTTCTCGTTAGCCACGAGTACACATCCTGGCTCTACGTGACTAAGCGGATGTGCCCATCGGTGTTTATTGATTTTAACTTTCTGAGCATTACTATAAAGAATGCGGCACTCTTCCACGGAAAGAAAAGGATCTTCACATTCACTTGGAAAGTCAATACTTGTAAACTGAGTATTGGGATTGGCTCCTCCAACATTTCCTTTGAACATATCCTTTTCTTCATCTTTTCCTCCCTTAAAGAACGAGGTAAATGCACCTGTTATTAGGTCTCCAAGCTTGTCTTCTCTTGGAGGTTCATCCAACGACCCGGCACCAACCTTGGTCTTGATCTTTTCAGCAGCAAGTTCATCGGCCTTTTCTTTAGCTATCAAAGTTGCTCTGAACTCTCTCCAGTCATTGTCCATCATGTTTTCCCACTGTTTCTCCATATGAGCTCGTTCGTTGCTGCGGCTCATACGAATGCATGTGTTTTTTGATGGCGGAATAGAGTTGGGAGAGAATGCCGATGCCGGAAGTTCATTGTACAACAGAGTGCCAACGAGGAGGCAATGATACTTGAGAGTTGGCGACATAACGATGCAATAGATCTTTATTGATTTCGCGCTTGTGATGCTATCTATGGTGATTAATACGTGTTGAAAGATCCGAATTATGAATTGTATTATGCGACGTTTTTGTGTTCTCATGGTGCAAGTGTATGTACCAATCCAGGATCGGCCGCCGGCGATTCATGGTCGATGGGCGATTGCCGGCCGGCGGTTTTTGCCCTCTGAGAAGTGTCACTTTTGAGAACAGCATGGAACATTCTAAACTGGCCATCTGTCTCTAAGACTAAGACAGCTGTCTATCTCTCTCAATAGTGTAGAACACATGGACACACACTATTCGATGGCAGTTACTTCTCACAATCCCCCAGTGTGTAGGCCAACCAACAAATCGGACTAGCCACTATCCCATTTGGCTAATCATATCAACACCTCACTCACCAAAATCCAGCTCCGTAGGGATGGTGAAATTGGCGGTGATGGTTCACATCAAGTGATGATAAGTTACATGAGTTGCCTGAATGGAACTTTCACGAAGGCGATATGGGGACTACTACCTACCAATACGCTGAAGACGATTTGGATTAATTATTCAATGTGGAAGGTGATGTTTCTGGATCTTCTTTGCACCCAAATCGATGCAGAGTTAGTTAGGAATCTCTAAATAGTACGTAGAGAGAACGAGAATCACCATGAAACCAACCACACACACAGCTGGAATCATCGCTGTTGGAGACACACGAGATAGTTAGAGGTTCATTGATGGGTCTGTTTGTGGGTCCTGGTGGGTTTTGGTGGTTTGGATTTGGTCCTTTAACGGGTCTGGATTCTAGGTTGCAAACTCCGGCGGAATTCCGATCCTAGGTTGCAAATTCCGGCGGAATTACGATCGGTCTAGCTCCCGGAACTAGGTTCCGAACCGAAATTCCGCCGGAAGTTCT
>JALLPI010000308.1:0-22721 GCA_036939935.1 Cyclotella atomus | reverse complement strand
TTGGTGGTGATCTAGGTGATTACAACCAACACTACGGTGAAGATGAACTGGATCGATTACATGCCGCAGGAGATGAAATGGATAATATGCTTTCTGATGGCCCAGGATATCACGGAGTTACATAGATAGCTCATCTCATAATAGTACGTAGAGAACCCACTCATGTGAAATGGAAATGCCGGTTCAGCCATCATGCTTGTACTTAATTGTAGTGAGATACCGACAAAACAAATAAACATCTCAAGACAAAGCCAAAGCCAAAGCCAAAGCCAACAAACGAATTGCAGCAAATAGTTCATAGATTCATAGAATCCGTCACAACTCAAATGAAGACTCGGTCAGGATCACAGAATCTCGACGGTGCATCATCCCACCAACATGATCAACAACATCAAATGCAGACAAGACAACGTGGTAGTAACTTGGGAAAAGCACTGAACTATTATGATCTTGCCAATGGAAATAATATTACCCAGCAGCAGCAGCAGCAGCAGCAGCAGCATATAACCAAAGAAGAATCATGTCCGCAACAAGAACATCCCCAATTAATGATTCAAATACCAACAGCAGGATCACGAATACAAACCAATAACCAACAACAACTACCAACACCCAACAACAACGATAACGATACTAGAAATCGAACATCCACATTCGGTTCCGAATTCGATATGTCCTGGGCCAAAGAACGGGGTATGAGCATCAGCTGTCTGCTTACTCCCATGGGCGAAGAGGATGCACATTTGCATCATCCAGAAGTTACTACGTCGGGTCAATACAAGGATGATACGAGTGCAACAGTGTCCACTTCTTCTACTGTCCCCATAATGAATAATGTGACATTTCATCCGTTGCCCGGTATGAATGAAGAGGGGGGTGATACGAATCGTAATGCAGAGAGTGATGAGTTCTTTCGAAATAATGACGACAATGATAATGACGAAGACGATGATGGAGAGCAGAAGAAGTTATTTTCGCATACTCCACCGTCAAATGTTGCTACCAGTTATGAACAGAGACATTTTCAAAAGAGAATGAGAGCCGGGGTGAGAGTTTGATCTGTGTGCAGCTGTATTGTAATATTGCTTGAATCTCACTTCACTAATGCAATTATTTACTTATATTCTATAACTTCTTTTTTTCAGAGCATATCAGGCCGTCTAAGATCAGCATCCGACTTGGAAGACATTGGCATAATAAGCAACGATCAAAAATCCATCATCAAAGACTTGTTAATAGCAGGGAATGATCAAGTACAGGCAGCTATTGACAAATACGAGTCTGGAGATTCGTCGGCATTAGAAGAAATGATTAGTAGTGGGGCATTCTCTCGATCTGTGGATGTGGATTTGTTGGGTGATTTGGATTTGGACTTGGATTTTTTGAATGTGCATGAAGATGATGGGTTGGTGTTTGGTTATATGGATGATGTGTCGGGGCACGATAATAATGGTTCGAGTCAGCGGCAGCGAGGGGTGGCGCAGCATCGGGTGGGGAGGATAAAGTCCGAAGAGGGGGTAGAATATGGGGATGATGGGATTGGTGGACATGGACATTTGCATGCTCATGAAGATGCTTACAGTCGTATAAGAACGAACTCGCTTGCCCTTCCTGGGATGGTGCTTGATGAAGCAAATCAAGATTACTCACTTGGTGACTTTGGGCATTGGATGGATTCAGACCTACCAAATCTTATGAACGGTTCTTCGGCTAGACAAGCACCAGCTTCTAGTGATGCACCCATGGTCAATGCTGATGGCTCTTCGAGTAGCTTCAAACTTCAGTGTGATATTCTAATGCAGAGTGCGGGGGGGAATGCGTTTGCATCATCTCCGCTAGCTGTAAGATCCATATTAATGGACAATCATACAAAGCCAAAGAAAATTATTCCACCAAAGAAGACGGCATCTGTATCTTCGCCAAATCTTAAGAAGGACAAAGCCAAGAAGTCAAAGAGTAAGAAATCCGAATTAACTGATGGGAAGAAGTCAAAGAAAAAGTCTTCAAGTCCTAATGAGGCCTATAGCACCGAGTCTATTCCTTTTGTCAAACGTGAAAAGGGAGGAGATGATGATTCCGACTCTGATAAAGAAGTCCCATCTGGGCTCGGCAAACCACGATCCATGAGTGATCCCAATCTCAATGTCCGTCTTGACGAACTTGGCTTGTTACACGTCCAAGGTCCAGAGGGATGGGTAGGTGCTTACTCTCCAGATAGTCGTGAGATTAGAATCAAGAAATTCCTTGAAAAGAGAAATCATCGTGTATGGGTTAAAAAGGTGAAGTATGATGTGAGGAAGAACTTTGCGGATAGTCGACTGAGAGTGAAGGGTCGATTTGTCAAGAAGGAAGATGAAATGTTAATGAGAGAGCTGATGAGTCTGACATAGTGTTGAATTGAAGTTGTGGTAGTACAATATATATTATGAACAAAATGTATTAGAGGGAAATTTAGAGTCATTTACATAGCGTGCATGGTAGGGAGTCGGGGCATCTATCATTTGTTTAGTAAGATCGGTATTCATTATTTAAACTGTCTAATTGCAACCGAATAGATATGTTCTTTACTTGTTACTCTAGCAGGCCAGGGCCACTAAATCCTTCTTCATAAAAAGATGATTCCAGATAGATATCACAGGTCCACGGGCAGTCCTTCCTCGCTTCCAAAATCGAGCAATCGTGTAGCTTGTCTTCAATCTCCTTACACTTTTCACTCAAGTCTCCGGCAAGGAAATCGGTCCGTCCTCTGTCACCGACGAAGTGTTCTGCACCATTTCTAAGTTCAAGATCATCTCTATATTTGACATTAATCCAGTGGCGAGCTCTTTTGTTTACAACATGCAAAGAAGCATGATTAAGATCGAGATACAAAAACGTGATGGTAGAGGCATCGCCAACTCACCTTTGGGCAAGCACCCATTGCGGGTCTGGAGGGGGAAATGCTTGAGTTAATGTAGAAGAAGCGATAGTCTCAAAATTCGCCTCATTGATATCAGCAATATATATAGTGGCGGCAAACCTCATCGTGCCAGGATTATCTCGATAGTCACATTCACTTGTTGCGTGATGAACATCGTCTCCAATCATTACTCCAATGCTGTCTTCGTACTTCAACCTCCCGATACTATCATCTCTTGAATCTGTTATGATTAGTTCGGGAGGAGAGTTTGGAGCAAATTCAAGTGGTATAATCACATTGAATACTTTGTTTCCGGTTTCTGTAGTATCGTGATGGAGAAATCCCATTTCACAGTGTGAAACTACAATAAAGGTTAGATGATATGCTGCCAGTCCATCCATATCAAGTAAATCACCAATAGAGTTGAGTACTGAAAGAAATCCATTTTCGTTGATCAATTTGAGGTATGCTTCGTGCCCGCTCTCGTCGGCAGGAGAGATCTGAAGTCAATTTATTTGGCTGGAGATGAATAAGATTGCGGTTGAATGAAAGTAGATGGGTAAACACGTATTCCTCACCCAATGCATATCTGATTTCCATTTGCTGGCCGGTCTTTGAGCAAACCAGTTGACCCCACCTAATTCAAAGAACTTATATCCGTCTGCGGAACGTGAAATTGATTACTGTTAGTAAAAATGCTGATGTCAAGTAGCTATCAGCTATCAAGTTGCTCACCAGGTTTGATATTATTTTCTTCACTCATGATGAAGTTGCGAGCAAGTTCTGTCAGCCCAATTCTATCACAGTATTCCTTCATTGCATTTGTTAGCTCTGCAGGAATCAGTATCCTGTATGCTGAAGTGAAGTACAGACACGAGACCCTTAGGTGGTAAGCTTGTTTCTCCAAGATTTGACTACTATGATAGATAAACATCATTGCTCATACCATTTGGTGCAACTGCACTTCCGTCTTCTCTCCACGTGATAGGTAATAGATCCCCGGGTTCTGGTTTTGTCTGAAAGAAATCTCCAACGTACTCAACGTTGGTGGCACCGCCAACATCTCGTCTACGAGATGCAATAACATATGTGACGGTTAATACTATCAGGAAGTAAAGAGCGACCAGAGCCCATTTGTCTTTGATTCTGGCCTTTGGATTTGGCAGGTTTTTCTTCTCGATACGCATTTGAGGAAGAAAAGCAAGGGTAGGGAGAGGAGAGAGGAGAGAGGAGGAGAGGAAGCGAAGAGGCGTCTGTGAAGTACCTTTACTGATAGAATAGTTTATTGAATTAATTCTTACCATTCTATTGAAATGATAACACACGCACAGGTAAAATGGAGAATTAGAACCTCCTTCTCCTCTCTCTCCTCCTTTCTCGATTCATTAGATAGAGAGCGAACCCGCCTCTCCGGCCATCAGCCATGCTATTCATACAATAATTTTCATGAATGAATTTGAATCTACGGCAACGCAAAATGTTAAGAACAAGTTCCAAGCCATCTACATTAGAAGTGGACATGGCGACGGCCGACGCCCACGCACCAGCCCCAAATTATTATGGGAGCAAGGCAAAAAAGAATACTTTAGGATCAAGAAAGATATTAGCTATAGCTGGAATCATACTGGGGCTGACAATATTTGCAATGGCGGTATCGATTATAGACGATGGCTTTCATATAGTGAGTAGTTCTATTGCATTCAAGAACGAGGCGACTGCCTATCAATTATCGATGCAGGTTGCAGCCTGCAGCGTACTTTTTCTGCCACTCCTGGCTGCGTTCTTTGTTCTTCAATTCCTGGTTTGAAAGCATGTGGATTCGCTGCTATGTATATGTTTTATGTTCTTTGTACAACTTACACGTGACAAGAAAAATGGAGTGAAAGTCACAATACATGCAACAATCCTTTCATCGATGCATTCTGAGAAGCAACGAAGCAGTATACAAAACTTATGATATCTAATGAAACAATTGAAATGACCAATGATGGAGGACTGTTTGACTTCTTTCTGAATCTTGTTAATGGATTCTTTTGGAGTTTGGAGATCAATGCATGGTTTGGATCACATGGGTTGCTTCTATGGCACAATATTCTCTCTAGAGATGAAAAATGGATCTTCTTTTTCTTGAAATCCATCAAATGAATGCCAACCGAATACTGCAGAGACATAGTTTTTGAGCACTGTTGAATATATAGGTTCTGAAGCCATTAGTGGTTACAGACACACCATTATTGAACAACATTTTCATTTTTATCAAATCAATTGAGTGTTAGAATATTTGAGTTGTGTTTGCCTTTCTGTGTTGTGAATTCTCAGTGAAGATTCAAATGAGTTGTGGTCACGTCTACACACCCGCATTTCTCAATGAGATTTCCCGGTATTCCTGGTGTCACTGACCACCTGGCTCCAAAATGCTAAAATATGTGGCAGGCAGTTGTATTGTTTTGATATCAGTCTACCTTGATGTTTTGTTTGCATTTTCGTCGGCAAAGATTTCATCAACTTGGTTTCGTGAAACGAGAAGCGTTGGGATCCGCACAAGTCCACACGCCGTTTCATTTGATTGTATCGGTGCACATTGATTGATTGACAACCAACGACACGATGGTGAGAAGACCGTGGAGGGGCTGCTATTGCTGCTGTACTGCTTATGCCAGTGCTGGGCTTCGGCGTTGAGAATGGCCGAATTGGTGTCAGAGGTGGCCAGATGCGGTGCAGCTGGTGCAGACACATGACACATGGTGCCAACCCCTTTAGCGATGGCTGGGATTAATGCTTTGCTGCATATTTCTGCGTGCCTTCGACATTATCATCCCATCGTTCACATGGAATGTTGCGATTGTCTAACATGGTGCCTTATCTCCCCAACAATAATCCATTACAGGCGAACGCAACAGCCATCATCATTACAGCAGCCCTCGTGGCCATGGCCTGGGCCCTCCTACAATTCCTAATAATCTCCCGTATCCCCGTTCGTTCCGAGGGGGTATCTGATTCCACCGGCCTTGTGTCGGGCACCAACGACGAGGCCACCACACGTCGACTTTCTGAGATTTACGAAGCTATTTATGATGGAGCTGAGAGTTTCTTGAGGGCCGAGTACACCATCTGTGCTTGGTTTGTGGCTCTTTTTGCTATCGTGATCTTTGTTTTGGTTTCGTGGGGAACCCAGTGGGACTTTGCCAGGGGGTTGTTCACAGCCTTGTCTTTTGTGTTGGGAGCCTGTACCTCTATCCGTAAGTTACTGTTGTGGGGGGTATCATATCCCCTGTTTGATTGTGCTAATGGAGTTCTCATATATTTTATTACTGAGCTAGTATTTGTCTAACATCACCATTTATTCTCGTCTCATCTGAATTGCCCAATAGTTTCGGGTTACCTTGGAATGAAAGTGGCTGTATACTCCAACGTCAGGACCACCATCTCTGCCCAAAAGTCTGGATGGAAGCACTGCTTCAACACTGCCTTCCGTGCCGGTGCTGTTATGGGATTTGCTCTCTGTAAGTCTGGCATATCTTAGACTACTTGATGAGCATTGCCTTTGGTAGCTGCATCTCATGATATCTGCTAACTCAACATGTATCTACAAATTACGTCAGGTGGACTTGGAATCTTCATGCTCTACGTTACTTTGCTTGCCTTCCGTGTTCACTACCCCAACCCAGAGGACTGGATCTACCTCACTGAATGTCTTACTGGATATGGACTTGGAGGCTCCAGTATTGCCATGTTTGGTCGTGTTGGAGGAGGTATCTACACTAAGGCTGCTGATGTTGGTGCTGATCTCGTTGGGAAGGTTGTTCATGGAATCCCAGAAGATGATCCCCGAAACCCAGCCACAATTGCTGACAACGTAGGTGACAATGTTGGAGATGTCGCTGGTATGGGTAGTGATCTTTTTGGATCATTCGCCGAGTCAACTTGCGCCGCTCTTGTGCTTGGATCCTCCATTGGTATTTCTGGTGGATGGGACGCAATGGTTTTCCCCGTTGCCGTTTCGGCTGTGGGTATCTTCGTCTGCCTCTTATGCTCCTTCATTGCCACTGACTTGCGCCCCGTCCGCGCCGAGAAGGATGTCGAGATGTCTCTCAAGATCCAGCTCATCAGTACAACAATTCTCATGATCCCGGCTGTCTACGGAGCTGCTGAAGCTTTCCTTCCCCAAGAGTTTATGCTACGCGCCACCGTTGGAAGTGAGGTTCTTACTCTTCAACCCTGGCATGCTGTGTTGTGCGTATGCATGGGAGCCGTTGGAGGTCTCATCATTGGACTTGTTACTGAGTACTACACCTCTCATTCTTACAAACCCGTTCGTGAATTGGCTGATTCCTGTAAGACTGGAGCTGCTACTAACATGATCTACGGTATTGCATTGGGTTACAAGAGTGCCATCATCCCTGTCCTGGTTTTAGCTATTGTAGTATATGGATCATTCAAGTTGGGTGATATGTATGGAGTGTCCCTTGCAGCTATTGGTTTCCTTTCCAACCTTGCCACTGGGCTCACCATCGACGTGTATGGTCCCGTTTGCGATAATGCTGGAGGTGAGTTGATGGCATATTTTGTTCTAATAGCTTGCTTATGATTCCTTTTTTCTCACTTAATTAATGTATGTAATGCAGGTATTGCTGAAATGGCCGAGCTTGATCCCTATGTGAGAGAGAAGACCGATGCTCTTGATGCTGCCGGTAACACTACTGCTGCGTAAGTCCTATTTACATATGAACATAATACTTGTTTCTTACACTCTAATGAGCACCTCCTCTGTATAATGAAACTTACAGTATTGGAAAAGGATTCGCCATTGGATCTGCTGCTCTTGTTTCTCTCGCTCTCTTTGGTGCTTTCGTTACACGGTAAGTCATACTTGTTATGTACTAGCCTTGTCGGCTCTGCTGGTCTAACTCACCAACGGCCTTCCTTGTTGTTCTACATAGTATCCGACATGCTTCGGAGGATGCACTTTTCGAAAACGGAGTGAACATGCTTAGTCCTGTAACCTTTTCCTTCCTCATCATCGGAGGTATGATCCCCTTCGCATTCGCCGCCATGACCATGAAATCTGTGGGTACCGCTGCCATGCAAATGGTGCTTGAGGTCCAACGTCAGTTTGATGAAAAGCCACACCTCTTGGATGCCAACCCAACTGAGCGCCCTGATTATGATGCGTGTATTCAAATCTCAACCAAAGCGTCTCTCAAGGAGATGGTCCCTCCTGGTGCCATGGTTATTTTGACACCTCTATTGACCGGTATCTTCTTCGGTGTCTATGCTGTCTCTGGTCTACTTGTTGGAGCTCTTGTTGCTGCTGTCCAACTGGCTGTGTCAATGTCCAATAGTGGAGGTGCTTGGGATAACGCCAAAAAGTACATTGAAAAGGCTGGCCCTGTAAGTAGTTATATGTGACCTAACCATCATGTATGTGATTTTGATCTCATAGTTTTTTTTCGATTCGCCGTGCAGGATTCTGAACTGAAAGGAAAGGGATCCGACATCCATAAGGCTGCTGTTGTTGGTGATACCGTAGGTGATCCATTCAAAGACACCTCTGGACCAGCCCTCAACATTGTCATGAAGCTCATGGCTGTTTTATCTTTGGTGTTTGCGGATACTTTCTTTGCGTGTAACGGAGGCGCCGGCCTATTCCATCTTTAGATGAATTCAAACTGACTTTATGTGCTAAGTATTACATTGAGTAGTGTTCTCACTTTAACTTAAGGTGTGAACTGGATAAAAGTAATCTCATTTGTCATTTGCTTTGGTGCCTGCTCATCTCATTAAGTTTGATAGCACGCTCTTCGATATTGAGTACCAGCCCTAATTTTTGTTCTAACATTGATAAGCAAATCAGATCAGCTTCCATGGCCTGAAAGAAAACTCGTATTAGCAGGAACATAGCTAACATGAGATACAGTAATCTTATCAAATAATGCTTACCAACGAGCGGACTGTCTCAGCACTAATCTTCCTGGAAACAACACGACTGCCGCTTAAGTGTGACAATGCGGAAGAGATCGATTCGTCTATACCTCTCTTGAGGTGGACTGAAATCTTCACCATATCGATACAGAAGAAAGGAATCACGTAGATGGTAACGAAGCCAAAATGACCAGAAATTGCAAGGCGTTCGTTATCAACATCCAGGGTCTTGGATTCGAGGCCATAGACAACGTGAACAATATCATTACCGACGTGACGTTTTCGATTGGTTGTCTTGTTTGGCATAAGTCTGAATGGAAGAGTTGATTGTGAAAATGTACTGAGTAATATGCAATCAAAGTGAAATCCCTCGGCATTTCAAACTAACTCACGTGACAGTGTGAAACATTAACATTGAATCAACGACTGCAGGTACATCAGTTTTGTTGCTGTTTCCTCTACAGTTGAAATGAACAATAGCAAATGATCCATCGGAGCAACTTTCTGATGTGTCTAATCCTCCAGAGAAATACCGCAAGTGTCGTACAGGAACAAAATCGCCAAGGGCCCTTGCAAACTCCCAAAAATCAGTTGAGGCCTGCGTTGCAAGGAGGAATTGGTCACCATCTGTAGCATCCGCATTTGCTTGTTTATTGCTTGATGCTTTCTGACTTAGTGGCCCTCCATATAGGAGAGAAACTCTGTGAGTCTGAAAGGGAGTTGCTCGATCTAGAATATTAAGAGATCGTGTCAAGTTTGTTCCTGGCGTGCATAACTTCAATTTATCGTGAAAGATGACCTGTTGACTGGAGCTTCCGGCAGGTAATAGCGAACCGAGAGCTGTGCTTGAGAATCCAAGCTTCTCTAGGTCTTGTATGACACATCGTCCATCAGAGTAGCCGTCAAACGTCTTGTCCATCCATGATTTCACATCGTTACGTTCTAATTCATTTTGCATCTCATCATCTTTTGGCTGGGTGAAGTTGTGAGATATGTTACCATCTGAAACATTCCGTTTCAGCTTCTTTGGTTTAAATACGGGGGTTGCAGCGATATTTTTCTCTGCATTGTTGGATGAAAAAGAGTTCGCTCTTGAATCAGATGTTATTGATTGGGAATCGCTTCTTTTGAGCATTAGATGCTCTGACTCTTCAGGACCATTCTGGATCATCTGATCAAAGTAGTGAATAAGGTCCCTTGCTTCAACAAGTGTTTTTTCTCGCTCTTCATCGTTCACGAT
Organism: Cyclotella atomus; assembly: GCA_036939935.1. NCBI lineage: Eukaryota > Bacillariophyta > Thalassiosirophyceae > Thalassiosirales > Thalassiosiraceae > Cyclotella > Cyclotella atomus. Next base: position 12,660 of record JALLPI010000308.1, on the reverse strand, counting down.
TTTGTGTGATTCCTGAAGCCTCGGCGGATTGATAGAAGAATCTTCTGTGAGGGGGGCTTTTTTTGCTGGCGTCCGAAGCATGTCCCAGAAGCGTAACAGATTATCAGGGTTGTTTGCGCTGATATCTTCATCTATTTTGACGAGACGTCTCAAGGTGCAAGACGCCGACCTGAGCAACACTTCAACCCATCCTTTGTATAAGGATGACCTTGAGCCAATCCGTAACGTCAACATGGCCCCACCACACTTCCAGGCTGAAACACCATCCGTTTGGAAGGGGTAGTTTTCAATAGCGATTGTTTTCCTCGCTAAGAGGGTGTGCACATGGAATGGCTCGAGATTAACAACTGTCTCTGGCGTGCAAAGTGTTTTATGCAAAATTTTGGATGTCAGTACATCAATGAGAAGTGGATGTATTCTACTTCTGACTGCGTCGGATCTCAAAGTAAGAAACAGCATGAGGTCGTCAGTTTGCATGAAGTCGATTATCTCAACTCCCATGAAGAAGATAATCACTTGGAGATACCATTGGCATTCTTTGTTAAGCTTCAGGCATACAAGTAATATTCGGCGGCAGAGTGCTTTGGAACAGTTGAATCCAGAGTGTATGATACATTGCCTCGTGACTAAAGGCAGATAGCAAATACATGTTTGTAGATCTACCCGTGAACTGCGTGCCTGCCAAATGCAATAAAACTTACCATTGATGAGAGGTATCAAAACAGAGCAAGAATGTCTGCCATAATCTTCTACTTGATAACACATTTGATGAATAAGTGGTTCCAATGTGACAGTCAAATTTGCATTGCTAACTTCGCACTGCTCATCTTTTCTCGCTTTCCTCTGCATAGATCTAAGCAACGTCACTAGACCACAGCATGCATTCTTAACAACTGAAGCGTGCCCGATGTGTTCTATAGATAATCGTACAAGAACTTCGAATGTTTGAATGATTAGGTGTTGGTCAATCTCAATCTTCAACCGCTTCGATAGCATTACATTGCCAAGATTTGTGGCTAGAAGAGAAATTGCCTCGCTTTTAGCCACTAGTTCTTCGATACTTAGGGCTTCTACTGCAAGCCACTGTTTGTCCTCTACGGGGTTCGGAGGAGATATGCCGTGTGAAAGAAAACACGAGACGATGTCGAAGCATACTAATCGAACAATCGGTGACAAGTCAATGTGCGCTGCCTGGTCGTGAGAGCATAGTGTCCTCTTAATTACATTCGCAACAGGTTCAACGTCGATGACAGTCCGTTCATTGCTGTGCCTTCTAATTCTTTTCGTTGATTCCACTTTTGTGTTGGAATTGCTCTCGCCGCCTTTCTTACTGAGTTGGCTTTGGTGCTGTTTAATATAGATGAAAGGTGCGATGTCATTGCGATGAGTTGCTTCGGGGCACTCTTCTTCTGGCACCAACGGCAACTGGCGAAGGTCGTCAATTGGGCTAAAACTTTCGATCCATCCATCGTCTCCGAGCACCGACAGCACAACGTCGGGTATATTACGTGTGATTCTTTCTCGCGGCAAGAAAATACCTTGACCATTTCTTGTGCAACTGAGCCTTCCTAAGGGGATTATGGCAGCCAGGCATAAGATAGAATTCGTGTGATGATGATTTGATTGGTTGCTCTTTTCCTCTGATGAATAGTGGATTGCTATATCACATAGTGCTTGTAGAATCATTGGCACTGCAGCGTGGGTGTGTGGAAGATCGCGAAATGGAGCGTGTAGACACACTTCAAGTTGCCTAATCGTCTCCAACCTGAGTCGGAATATCTCAACGTCTAGTCTTTCATTTAAAGCATCTGATATTTTCCACGTTGAGATTACACTAGGCTTGGACAGTGCTACACGCTGTAGAAGGCGAATGTAATACTGGCGTTTCTCTCCGTCTCCTGATCTGCTCTTGAATAGAAGGCCGAGAGAGCGGATTGCGAACTTTAGCAACAAGAACTCAGATTCAAGGTATTCGGCCAAGTAGTCAAATGAGTTAGAGTTGGGAGATTCATCAGATTGAAGGGAGATGTATGTGATTGGTATTGGCTGTATACCTCTTGTTTCATCATACTCAAGAGCGAGGATGGTCAGAATTTGGGGGAGAATCAACTTGTTGATCAGCTCCAAATGAAGATCTCTTAAGTTACTGAGTCACCAAAAAGGATGTGATACAAAGATGCTATTCAAGGTGAAGGATTAGAAATGCTCGACGTACCTTGTGAGTGTGAAGAGTGAAAGCATAGGCATACATGATCCGCTTAATCCTGTTCCTGAAGTAACAGCTGAGATGGTAGTTGCGACGCTTGCTCCATCAGCAACATTTTGGTCGGTGTTGCCCCGATCACGGAGGAGAGACTGAATGGCCTCTAATCTGGCTAGAGGAGAGTGAACGTAACCGCCAGGAAAAGAATGGCCACATTCAACGTTGTACATTCCAAATGCCTCCGAGATAAAGGAAGTGGCGTGTCTTAGCCATTTGCCGTCGCGGCATGGGAGATTTGAACCAAGTGTACACGACCAAGATTTAATTGCGGCGAGGCTCAACCCTGCTGCTTCTTCTGCGTTTAGTCTTGGAACGCACTGGCGCAAGATATGAATATGAACAGTATTCCTTGGTGATGAAAACAAAATTTAGTGCGCTGTCAGTAGATAGATGTTGTTTCCTCCTTCACTTACCTAGCGTCTTCGTCTATTATGGGGTGTAATCCATTATCTATGTCTGGGATTTTCGCAAAGAAGCATTGCATTTGGGTGAATAGAGCGCTTATCTCTAGCAGGAGCTCGTCAGTATTAACTTGGACTGTTTTATTATCCAACCAAGGAGATATCCCAATGTTTAATGCATTGATAAATGACTCCCATTCGGTACCATGGAGGTTTCCGTTGCCATATACCTATTGAATTGCCGTTAGGCATGGTCGGGTATATAATGATTCAACAAAGAGCCACAAAACTTACCATTTCACTGTCAACTAATCTTCTCAGCGCTAGCACGATTTCTAGAGAGAATGATACAGACTGATCGTCGAAAACGGCAGCGCTAGTATTCAATGATTGCCCAAATATATCAATGATGTGCTCCCAAAAGTATCTGTTTAAAAATTGTGATGAGATTGCGTGCCTCGGTATGAGCAGCACGGTATAAATACATAATCTCACCTGAGAAGTGGAACACCTTGAACAGAAGGAGGGTCTCCTATTGTTTGTTGTTGAAGTATTGAACTGAATTAGAATGACATCAATACGTTCATCAACTTGTAATATGTAACAACCTACCCCAGAGAGCCGCACTTAATGCTTTAACAGCAGATTTAGCCCCTACCATCTCCTCACTATCTGGATCTAGCTTCTCTGCACTCACTTTGTTGTCTATCAGATTTAGAAGTGCATCACAAGTTGGGCTGCATGTACTGTCGGTGGATAGCAGAATCCAAAGCAGCTCTGCACTGTTACTAGCGACAAATGTTCGTTGAATGATAATCTCTTCTTCCAGTGCTGCATCGTTGGAATTGATGGATTCGTCATTGGCTGTCGATGATAAAGCCTTTTCCGACACACAAAGTAGCCTGCATAGCGAAGTTGCAATCAGATCCACCGAGTCAATTGGCAGAACATCACGGGATGCAAGATTTTTTAGTAGTGCCAAGCTTTCAGCAGCACATGATTCTCTACAAATTTCTTCATCTGGCGGAATTGCAGCTTCGCTCGAGTCATTCGCGATGGGATACATACCATCCAACGCAATATGAATCAGGAGACAACAGATGCGATTGCCAACTAACGAGGGGGGAGGGCACCAGCCAGAGGATACAAGATCAGAGCAATCACGTAGCACACGCTTTTGATAAGCAATCAAGATAATAGAGTCAGAATATAAGTATGATGCTGCTGGTAAATACAGGTGTGTGTCCTTTTCTTACCAGCGTATACCACCAATCCTTTTGGGATAAAGAAACGATGTCGCCCCAGTAGGAAAACTTGACTTGTAAACCACTACTTATAGTTCGCTCAAGCGCAACTTCGGGGACAGAATCTGGTTGGACTGGAGTAATATCCGGTGTGCTGTTGCGCGAAGGTAGAATAATCTCGGTTGGTGGAGCATCTTCGTGGTCTTCTGTTTCCGCGTCGTCGGGATCCGATGTCTGAATAGGCATTTCTTCAAAATGACAAGGTACTTCCTCGAACCCCTTGGGCACTGGCCATCCAATAGTACAGCACGTTAACCATGAACATATCATGGTTGCCATTGGTGCGTGACTCCTTGGAATCGACCATTCGTTTTCCGATTCCTGTTGTTGGTCAGTTGGATTTTGCGTCGGTCTATTTGCTCCGCTGACACAAAACAAAGCAAATGATAGGTCTCTGCAAATTAATGTGTCAATCAGTATGTTGGAAATGCATGTTAAAAATATTGAGTCCATAATAAGTACTAACCGCTGAGTATCTCCAAGACGTTTCATTCTTCGAATCCAGCGCCTTTCCCCATTAATAAGCTGCAGAATAACAGATTGCATTTGCTGCTGTGTCTGATCTTCTTTCCAGATGACTTTAGATTCGGCATCCCGTAAGGCAGGTGTACAGTCTATCACAGATGCAGCAAACCGAATCATCGCTGCAGGCAATACCTCTGGGATAACAACGCGAAATGATTCCACTTCACTCGACATGAGTTCAAGTGCAGGAGGCCTTAACCTCTGAGAGTAATGTGATGATTGCGGGTTGGATGCATCGAACGAGAAAGAACCTATACTGCTACCTTCATCACTGAAGTCATCAAAGACAACGTGATTCCTTTCTTGAAGAGAAGGACCATACATAGACCTTAGCTCAGCCGCGTGATTAATTTCACGTCTCAGCTGCAGTTGGTAACGCCATCCGGGGCCTACAGATGCATGAGCAAGTGCGGCAGTTGCACGTAATGATTCTTCCCATACCTCCCAGGCGGTTTGTTCAGTTAGCTCCCATTCAAGAGAATCAGTTCCTTCTGCCCTCATGCAATCAAAATTGGCATGAAACCTCAAAGCAGCTCCTTGTAAGCTCAAGAAAGTCTCCGCTGGATCATATGGGAATGATATGAGCTCGTCCGTGTTAGCATTGGCATGTTGTTGCCTCTGCTCCCAGTCTGTTACAACTGCAAGCCTCAAGAGCTATACCAGAATGTTAGGTCTGTAGTGATATATTGGCAATTCAAACATGAATCATCTCACCTGGATAGCCAGAGAACCTGATCTGAAATCGCCAGTGCCGCACTGCCACATTTGATCCGTAGCACTCTCAACTGTAAGGACAACATTTGGCTGTTCCCCATATGATGTCATTTGTAGGTTTTGATGCTGTTGCTGCTGTGGTACTTGATCTTGATGAACAACGTGCTGCTGCTGCTGCTGCTGATGGTAGTGCATTTGATCATATCCAATCTGCATTCCTTCATGGGAATATATCTGTTGATGCTCTGCATTCTGTTCGAAACCATAAGCAGCAACGTGCTGCTGCTGATGTTGGTAGATTTGATCATATCCAATCTGTATTCCTTGATTCAAATATGGCTGTTGGTGCTCTACGTTAGGTTGGAAATCATAACCTTGATCTTGATATTGTGGGAGATGCTGATGATATACGTAATTCTCCTGCACCTGTGTAAGGTTACTGTTTGGGTCATGTGATGTATAGTTATTAGAATCACGTAATATGTACTGCTGTCCTCCAAAAGAAGAGACCTTGGGAGCACTCCTCGCTGGCCCATCAAGATTCAGGGGAGGATCCGACCCATTTGTTGAAGATGAGGCCTGCAATCTGTCCACTTGGCCATGTTGGATCTGCAGATTTCTCAATTGCTCCTCTTTCCGATTCTTGAGTTGCTGCTGCTGCTGCTTCCGCGTGCTCTTTTTGTCAGAGGCACTGCGGAAAAAGGTTCGACGAGGCATGATGGTAGTGTTATCTACGCAACGCAAAGGATGGATATCTAACGACTTCGCTAGTGTCAATCAGTGTGAAGACTGCCAACTGCCATCCGTCTTCTTAACTTTCATTTGCAAACATTGGAGCCTCTTGGAACTCGAGCTGCCAGATCAAAGTTGATTATCTCAAGCTGGTAAGAGGTGCGCAACCGTTTGTGGATGAGCAACTACCCCAGTAGAGTTTGGCAAGCAGCATGAGCAGGCAGTGGGATTTGTGGACGGGATCAAGAGATGAGTGCGGCTCCGGCACTTTTGCAGGGCACAAAAGGCTATGCCCTTGCCCTCTGAAAGCAAGAGAACTGAAACAAAATGTGAGTGCCCTACACCTGCCCTGTGCCCTGAACACAAGCAAGCAAGCTCAAGCAAGCTCAAGCAAGCTCAAGCAAGCAGCAAGCAGCAAGCAGCAAGCAGCAAGCAGCAAGCAGCAAGCAAGCAGCAAGCAAGCAGCAAGCAAGCAGCAAGCAAGCAAGCAGCAAGCAAGCAAGCAAGCAAGCAGCAAGCAAGCAAGCAGCAAGCAGCAAGCAGCAAGCAGCAAGCAGCAAGCAAGCAAGCAGCAAGCAAGCAGCAAGCAAGCAAGCAGCAAGCAAGCAAAGGCAAGCACAGTTGTTGCCTGCCAACTCCCAACTCCCAACAGCTCTCTAGAGAGGAAGAGCGCATCTGCTCTGCGGCCTCTATTGTGATGGTAATGAACGCTGATTTATCTCTAGAAGTAGGCGCTGAAGCCCGAATTAACGATGACAAAGATGCTGGAAAGGACGGGGCTTCTGAACCTGTCCTCAGATCTTCACCAACTTCGCAAGACTCGTCCAAGCCAAGTGCACAACAACTGCATGCTACTGAAATAGCTAGATCCTTGTTTGGAAATGTCGGCAAAGTTCTAGGGATCTTCTCTTGTTCTGTGGCCAGACAGTCAGGGAGACTTTATGTTTCAACGGAAGGATTGTTCTTCTATAGCAATCTGTTTGGTTTTGAGAAGAAGATATGCATTAGATTTGAAGAGACTGTAGAGTTGATTACATATAGATCCACGAGTCTTTTTGTAAGAACTTCTGGTGGCGATGAACATGGTAAGTTGATCGAAACTTGTGATCAGACAAATACAACAATTAGCTGATACGTATAATCATGTCTTTAAGTACTCAAATCGTTTCAGGATAGAGATTCTGTGTACAGTGCGATATCTGGCTATTGTGCATGTATTCCGATTAGTACTGGAAAAGAGCAGTCTTCTATTTCTAAACCTGATGAAGTAGGTGAGGCACGGGATTCCATCAGTGCAAATGAAATGGATCAATCAGAGAAGGACCCAGTCCGATTAAGAACTGCCAGTGGGAACTCGATTCCTACTTCAGATGGTGAGAATGATCAGATACCAGCAAACAAGAATGTAATATGGGAGGCGATCAAGGACTTGTCTAGTGAATGGGATTCCTCCGTAATGGTGAGTTGTAAGATGGTGTGATGACTCTTGAAAAACATTTAATCTGACCTACACGTCGGATTCATTGGTACAATGCCTCAGAACATGAAGCTGCCCCTAGCAACAGCAAGTGATTTTTTTGATCTGTTTCTGTCGGATGATGCGCCTTATTCTTTAAGTACTTATCATCGGAAAATAATGGGCGACAAAAATGTAGTGCTCGATCAATGGTCAAGAGATGATGACAATGAAAGCGCAGCTAACTCTGACAAGTCTTTCTATCGAACATTACGTTTTGAGCATAAGTCGAAAGTTTCAGTTGCGAAGGTTACAAGGGATCAGACATATCGATGTTATGGAGAACTTGGTGCTTGTCTGAAAAATGTGACAAATATCGCCGGGGTGCCCAGTTCGGAATGTTTCTTTGTTGAGGACTGTTGGATGATTGAAAAAGAAGATGACGGCATCGTGCTCAATATCAAGTTTCGCATTACATTCTCGAAGAGCACATTTCTCAAGTCAATAATTGAAAGTCGGACAAGGTAAATGCTGAATCTCGGCTTTCATTACTTGCTTGTGAAAAATGCATTTGCATGAACTTGTTTGCCCAATAACTGTGAAGGTCTGAGACTTTGGAATGGTATGGGAAGTATACATCATTTATCAGAGAGGCCATTCAAGGTGCATCAAAGGCAGTTGTTGATGAAAACCCGGCTATGAATGATATTATCGCCGCGCCTCGTTCTGATTCGTCTGAGCAAATTACCAGATTGATGTTACTGGTGTTCTTCGTGTTTATTTTGGCTTATGTTCATAGTCTGCGGTTTAGAGTGATCGATCTCGAGAATCTTTTAACTGAAATGCAAGATAGACTGCTGGAGATTGAAAATCATTGCTTGATGGGAAACAGTTGACACTCGTCTTTTATGCTGTAGACCGGATGGACGAGTAAAGAAATTGTTAACTAGCATTAACATCATTCACAGCGTGAAGAAGTAGTGGGAACAACAATCTAACAACTTCGCTGGCACCTGATGGGCTGCCGGGAAGATTGATGATGATGCTCTTTCCACAAATACCAGCAGATGCGCGAGACAATGTTGCTAAAGGTTGCTTCTTTGTAAGTTCGATACTAGCCCAGGACATGAGACCGGGACACTCTCTTTCAATGACAGCTAGAGTTGCTTCTGGGGTTACGTCACGTGTTGCAAAACCAGTACCTCCTGTAGTGAATATTATGTCGTAAGATTCCTTTGCCCATGTTAGTAGAATAGTTTTGATCTCATCAAGCTCATCTGGAACAATTCGTTTCTCCAAACTGTCGAGAGATACCTTGTCGTCTCCAAACTCTGAGTTAATTCTTTCAATTTGACTCAGGATTGTTGAGTGAACAGAAGGGCCAGATAAATCTCCAGTTGGGTACGCATTTGCTGCTGCTCGGTCACTCACAGTCAAGATGGCAACTTTCAATTGCATCTTTCCTGGAGGCGGATGTAAAAGAATATGTTGACTTGTAACCTCATTCAATGAAGCGATATTTTCCGCATCTTCGCAGCAAACATTTGAAAGCAAAGAAGGTTGCGGCTTATTTGGCAGCAAACAACAAGTGTTTTTGGTAGAATCTCTTGTTTCGCCATCTTGCTTACGAGACGATATTGAGCTGATCCGAGGTGCTAGCAGCTCTTTGTCGTGTTTAGCATGCAACTCTTTGCTCCTCTCAAATCGTTCCCTGCCGTAAAAATGATGACATGAACATTTTGATCAAAACAGATGTATTAACACGTGGTCATCGATGCAACTTACATTTGTGCATCTGTTGCCTTCCTTTGGTGGAGTGATTTCCATTCTGAGTACCCACAACCATATACTGCTCGTGCTGCTTCATCATAATCATACGCATCCCATACTTCAATCGCAGTTCGCTGTTGATCACTAAAATAAGATGAAACTACAGCATTGGCTTTGATTTGGTCACAAATTCTTCGGGCTTGAATAACAAGCCACTATTTTGATGCAAAAGTAATGTGTCAGTTCTTTATCAGAGCCATAGTAAGTATGCTTAGTACATGCAATCACCTTGGCGAGGCAGTTCCTGCAGAAACCACTAAGGCCCATCAAATCAATGTTTTGTACTTCATCACTGCGCTCACGGAGATGCTGGCAAAGACTCCGAAAGGCACTAGCTTGCAGGTGAAATATGATATGTTTCAATACATCGCCATTGTGCCCAGCATTTTGATCCGTGCATTTTGTTTTGAGAATATCCTCATTATGAGATGCATGAAGTGGCAGACTTGCCTTGTACAGTCGACTGACAAGAGGTGGTGAGCAAATGTATCAAGATGGTAAAGTTTCGAAGTTAGGATGTTGTGGGGAGTACTTACAGCTGCTCATCAGTTGCCTTGGCTTGGTGGCGCTTCTTCCACTCTGGATAGGTGCATCCATAGACCTCTTGTGCAGCTTCATCATATCCGAAGATATCTAATGCTATGGTGACGTCGATCTTTCCCTCCTCACTGGCAAAGTGAAGATGTTGTGCATTGCCTACTCTGATCGTTTCTGATAGTTTCCGCGCCTCAAGCACCATCCACTGTAATCAAGTACACGCATGAGAAGTCAATTTTCATTATTGAGAAGTAGTCATAGCAAAAGCTCACCTTTGCAAGGCAGTTTCGACAAAATCCCGCTAGAGTCATCAGATCGATGTTTTGCACCTGATCGCTTCGCTCTTTGAGATGCTTACAAAGCTCTCTGAAAGCTCCTGCTTCCATTTGCTCCATGATTTGACGCGGAGGTGCTGTTGACTTGATGGAGTCCGACATAGCTACTGATCTTTTCAAGTTGGTGAGCGACAAAAGCGAGATGATGTGAAGGGGTGATATGCTGCGGCTGCAGGTTTGAGGGTTGACGGTTGATGGAATAGTGTCGCGATACTACTAAAAGGTGTTAGTACATACTAGATAATTACCTATCATAACATCATCAATCATCATCTAGTCTGCATAGCCCATGGTGGTTTGTATGATGAAAGGTCAATGAGCCCGTATTGCGCTGAGCCAATACACCAGTAACAGATCAACCTATTGTGCGGATAAGGGAGAACCATTCACCCTTTTCTCGCGGAGCAAAACAACGAATAAAACAGAGATACAAGTATGGCACTGTGGCCCGAGGTCCGAATACTCTCGCCTTGACAGGAAGCTCTTCCTTCACTCCTTTGGGGTCAAGGAAGCAAACGGATACAATCAGTTGGTACAACACACTGGGTCAAGTGCTCGAACCATTAAATATCGCTCTAGTTCCATTCGAGCATATTGAGTTGGCTCATGGAGCATATGGTCTGTACCCGCTTGGACTAGGTCTCACGAGATGAGTCGAGCATTACACCCCCTCTTGACTACTAAACTCCTACCCATGCATGTGAATGACGACCACTCCGAATTGGCAAATGCACTGATATTAGCGTGTATTGAAGCGTGTATTGAAGCGGAGTTACCAAATGGATATGAGCTACTGTACGTGCTACTACGGCACTTGATTCCAGCATTCAATAAAGATAAGGTGACAATCGATTGGCCTGCATACAGCGAATTTGAAGATATCTTCTTATGTGCTAGTGCGGTAGAACTTGAAGCGATGACAAACCTTCACGGCAAAGAGTGCTGCATTGCAATTTCTGGATGGCATCGTTGCCGAGGCTCGACAAGCTTACCAAGTTCAAGCTTGCACTCTAAGGACTGCCGCCAACGCTCTGGACCCCAATGGCCCGCTGCCATTACATGTCGTGAACTAGAAAGTAATCTATTGTGTAGGTAGATTGATGTAATCAAAAGTGAAAATTATAAGATTATTGAGGTCAGCTCTTATCTATTAAATGTAGATAATTGGCCTATGTCATTACAATACCATTTGCGGATGTTGGCATTTGAGATCAAGGAGAGCACACCAGCCGAATGTACTGATCCACAACTCAAGAAACAACCGCCAATATACAAAATACAAATCAGCTGCCACTATGACCACAAGTGCCTATCATGATCAACACGTGCCTTTGAATTCTCCAAGCCAGTCTGTTTCATTCGCCGCACAAGACTCTGACATCCAATACCCGATCCGTCTAAGGAGCCCGATCCGTCTAAGGAGCTCAACAAGAAGCAATCATCGTTGTACAATTCTACAATTCAGTGTGATGTGTGTCACCAACAAGGACATCCGGCAGTACGATGCCATGCTCTAGCCGCTGCTTTATGCCTTCAGCAGTTCCTGGGTAAACAGCCAAATGACAACATACAAAATAGGGCTATGGATCACTGGATGTCTCGTAATGCTCCAATACTCCGTGATGCCAAAACACATGAAGCTCAGAATAAAACTCCATTGAAAGTTCTATACACATATTCGGATCGATCAAAATTCACAGTAGACGCAAGTTGATGGACGAAATCGATTGGGAGATTTCGATCTGGGAGGCAAGACGAATGAAGTGTTTGGTATTGTGGGGAGGGGGGGGGGGCAGCAGCAGACTGCTCCAGGCACGGAGGAGCGCAATGGATCTGAATGACTCATTGGTGCCGTCGATGTGTTTGATGATTTAGACCCGATGATTGAGCGCGAGTACACTTTAAATTAGCGCTTAATCCGAACCCTTAATCCCTGGATCCACTCACAACATCGACAGCGGAGACCGTCTCGGGGAAATTCTACACAATACAATGCTGATTACAAGCTTAATTCAAGGTCAACATTGACACTCCTGAAGTTCAGTGTAAACCATGCAAGCCTACATCAGATCCATAATAGTAACAGGATATTTGGCTCACGGAGGAAAACATTGATGACTGGGATGATGATGAAGTGGACTCACAGTGAGAGTATCGGAAGTTATGAGTTACAGTGTTATTGCTGACATTGGTACATATGGACACACCTTCAAGATTCACAAATGTCAAGATGCTTGGGGTGATTTGGCAGACTTGGGGGCCAACTGCTCGATGACAGCCAACATGTCCCTATTGTCGAATGTCCAACAAGTCAAGCATCCAATCATCATTGGTTTGGCCGTTAGTAGCAAAGGCACGGTTTTGAGTTCTTCAGAACGCACTCATATAGGAGACTTGACTATCAAATGTGATGATTATGCATCAAAGTCACGGGAAAGCGATAGAGGTTAAATTTGATCCAGGTTGATCCAAATTCCCAAATGATCCACAGTATCACTGCATCCGAAAAATTCCTTAGAGCATTCCTTAGAGGGCGTCTAAGGGAGCTCTAAGGATTTTACAC